>JAHWXV010087028.1:0-18918 GCA_024586415.1 Phrixothrix hirtus
CTTTTGGTTCTTTTATGAGGCTTTGCACTTAGTATTGTACGAGGTACGTCCACAAACTAAGTTTGACTCGACGAAGAAGGCTAGTACATATTCAGTAAAAAATTATATTGTGCAAAAATCTTTAAGCCTTAAACTATTTTTCTACATAACTGTCACGATTTTGTCATAATGCGGCACAAGCTTTAACACTTCCTCTTCATAAAAAGATGCCGCCAGTGGTAACATGTTCTTTGATCTTGTCAACATTGCAGAACTTTCTGATAAATATCTGCGCGGTCGCGATTTGCACACGCTTCTTACTCAAAAAATGATCCTCATATTTTGATATAAGTATTTAGTTTTAAAAGGTTAATAATATGAAAAATATCATAATAGTAATTTAAAAAACTAGGTTTATACGATGACATTTACTGCACGAGTCATGTTTAGAAAGCAAGCGGCGAAGCCATTTTAGAATTTAAGAATTCTTCGTATTTCAATCTATTGGAGATCTAGGGTATTTTATTATAGTTTTTTGGGTTGGAAATGTTATAATCGTTTTATAAATAAAAAATTATTCGAGATTTGTAGAAGTTATCATGCATTTTATATAACTGTAGAGTATTTATTGAATTGAAAATAAATAATTTTATATTTTACATTCAATAAACATAAAATGTATATAAATACAACTATTTTTAGAAATATATTATATTGTCAGTTTGACAGAATTTCTTAATATAAAGCCTAGCTCTAGAAATAAAATTTTGTATGTGTTTTGAGATATAGCTTTCTCTGTTTTGTGACTCCAATTAAAATGGTCATTTTGCCATAGCAACTAGAATTTAGTTTAACCTGGAGGTGTTCCAAATTCACATTATTAAATTTTTTTCCATTGAAAATTTATTAATTGGCCAGATTCAAACTCATGTATTTTTATAGTCATAGACATATGTATTGACAGCTACGAAGCCGACAGTACAAACGATTTCTCAGATCAGACAGTGTCAATGTCCACTCTCATCTATTTTAAATAAAACAAGGTTAAAATTGTTCGTGATACGAGTACCAAAAAGAATTTACCTTTAAATGGAAACATTCCATAAGTAACTAATTAATTATTGTTTATTAAATTACCATAAAATATTGAATTTCAATAATTAATTATTATAATTGTTAAAAAACCATACTTCAATCAAATAATTTAACAAGGGAATCCTTTATTGTAAAATTATATCATTTAGATTTTATCCATCGGGTACGTAAAAGCGGTCATTGTACATTAAATCGGAAAATTAGTATAAAATGACAAACTACTCATTACAAAAACATTAATATTTTAACTGTATAAGGACTATTTTAAAATTAGTTTTTATTTAATAATGATTCCTAAAATATCATCGTTAGAATTTTATTAATATTCTTCTGTGGTCGTCAACCATCAAGAAAATCCTACTGAAAAATGTATGTTATCTTGTAACGCTTTGTATAATATCTACATTTGTCTATACAGTTAAAACGTTTTACATCAGTGATGAAATGAAAACCGAAGAAACGGCCACGGTGATAGGACATAACGCAAAGCGTGCATATCAAATTTTCTTCTTGAAACAGAGGCAGTGAATAGGAATGGCTATAAGAAAATGTTAACTGTCAATATAAAAAATATTTGTAGTTTTCCTGTCTTTAATAATGCTAAAGGAATTTTCTGCGATTTATGTATTGTTTATACAGGGTAGCTTTGAAATGCTTTCAGAAACTTAATCAATGTTTTCTCTCTCATGGAATATCTTTTGATTAAATCTCTTGGTTAAAATAGTATTTTGAAAACCTATTAATTATGGTTAAATTTTTGTTATCAAAGTTTAACTTATTTTATTATTGAATCGCTGTTCAATATTTGAAGACGAAACATAGCAAGTTACAGTCCATTCATAACTGCTTGGATTAGTTCTATTTCATTCCTTTTTCCTGTAAATTATAAAATAGTTATAATTTTAACTTTGTATTTCAGTAAATAAAATTTAGCGATTACATTGGCCAATGATAGGATTTATGAGCTAAGTATTACTAATTTTGTTACCTTGTATGTTATTTTACACTTTGATTTCCTTTTAATTTAGTAATTAGTGCAAAACCTTTTATCAGCTGTACTAATGTTAGAAATTAAGACAAGCTATTCAGTGGCGTACCACCGGATTTTAAAATTTGTCATTATTTTACTTCATTTAGATGTACACTTTCATTAGCATCTCTGATGATGATTTCTTGTTTTGCATCACCAGGATAATAATAACAAAATCAGTGGTGAACTCGTTTATAATCTTCGCTAAAACCATGACACTTCGTGAGAAATTCATTCTTGTGTCAAATTTTACAACTAACCCTCTTCTCACTGACGCTAGCCACTATTATAATTGTTTGCGGTATTTAAACCCAAATTAAATTTTAGTGCCATTTCATCCCGTGGCAACACGACCTCTTCGTCCGCTGATTCTTTATAATTGCGTCATAATTTTTATCAGTATGAGCTAATATGAAATATTGTCTAGTAAAATTAACAACTAGTTTCATAATCATCATTTTAGTGAAGTTTACAATCATATTTGTCAAAAAAACAACACCTAAATATCCAAAATCCTTAATTAGAAATAGTTAGGCATTCTACCTTTTTACTGTTATTTGAAATACCATATATAAACATTTACTAATTATTTATTAAAAACTTTAAGAAATTTTAAAATGCAAGCTTGTACCGGACACGGTTAAAGCTAGCCAGACAAATAAAATTTTGATCACTTTACAATGAAACTCTTTCTAAAAAGAAACAATTACTTTGATTTGCACTGAGCATAGCATCTTATTTTAATATTTGCGACGATGGTTTCCAAATTTTCTTCCACTTTTAGCCATTGAAAAGTATCATCTAAAAGATTGATGAAGTTCACGAAATACCTTCATTTTCAACTACTCTAATAGATATCTTTTATTACAATATACAGTTGTGAAATATGCAGGGTTTCTCATAAGTAAGAGGCCATTTTAATTATTCTTATTATTGTTATTTTAGTATACAATTCCAAACATTTTAAGACTGCCTCATTACATGCATATCTTTATATATAATTGTGAAGTATAGTTTCATTAAATTCAGCAATATTCAATATCTTATTTACAATTTTCGGTACACATCACCAAATTGGTTTTATTTTCACATAACATCGCTTATAGTATAGTATATTAAAAAAAATTCTACTTAGATTAACCGCGTTGTTTATTTCAGTTACATTGCACATTTTCTGGTTTGTTGTAGTTCATCTTATATGTATACCCAATATTACTAAATTATAAAATATTGAATTATTACAATTAATTTGATATAAATCAAAAGTGTGATTGGTTTTAGTTCAATTAAGTACCTAATTTTTATAATCTATTACAATTTGTATTTATGCGGGAATTATGTAAGAAATTATATTAGATATCTACTAAACACTATATTTTGAAATATGTATGTTTTATAATTGCTGGCTAATATTTTTTTATGAATGCTATTCTTTGTAAAGTTAAAGTCGTATGTAAGCTCTGTAATAGCGCAATTTTTTGTAACCATGCGGCTCTTTTAGCTAGATATTCACAATAGTTATTTTCGAGACAAGCGTGTTGTTCGCCATATTTCAAGCCCGAGATCGATCTTTACAAAACTACTATTAAAATAATAAGTATTGGCGGTTCACTTTCAAACCAGTTTATTCAAAACGGCGGGGCCAATTTTTGTGCAATTTTTACAGATTATCAATAAATCATTTGTTATTATAATTGAGAAGTTTCGTTTTGTTACCTTAAGCCATTTCCTAAACGTTATAAATTTTTTACAAAAAAGTGCAATAATTTGGCGTGTTCGCAGAATGCTTATCTTAAAAAGTTTATAACTTTGTCATTGGTGAACAAACTTTAACTAAATAACTAAACAAACCTTGAAAAAGAGACGGTGTATATTACAGTTTAGGAAGTACTTGTAGTTTCTCTATTTTTTACAAAAAAGTTAAATTCACCGCAATTCGTTATTTATTATAGAAATTGAAAATTTCTTTTTCTATAAGATGTATTAACATTATTTGAACAACAAAAGTTAATTGGTTTTAACAAATCATCCGCCCACAGTGTCGCTTTGGTTTTCGCTCCCGTCTTCCCCTCTAGGAATGTTTCCCGAGCGCTATTTCGCATAAACTTTTTTATATAAGTATATAAGTAGATTTTTTCTTCTTACGTATTAATTTTTCTACCTATATACTGAGTAATAAGAACATTTTGAATCTTTTCAAATTAGCGAAATAGAGTCGTTCGCAATTATTGATTGTAATTTCCTTATTAATAATACGATAGCATTATAATTTGCTAAAACTATATAATAATATCCAAGCGGCTTTGGATGAAGAGTTTTTGTTAAATTAATTTTTGAAGTTCGACACTTTTAAAAATATCAATGAAAAACACATTTTTTAGAACATATATTACATTTACCAGCGAATGAAACTTTGGAAAATTTTGAAATTCAGCATACTTATACAAAACTTAACTGTTGTCAAAATAAACTTAGTTTGATCTAACTTGGTTTATTAATTTCTGAAATACAAGGTTTGAAAGTGAACCGTCAATACTTACTATCTTAATAGTAGATCTCAACTAAGTTCTATAAAGCGGGCTGAGGGCCTCAAATAGGACATCGCACAAGTATCGAACATTTTATGTATTTGTTTAAGTATATTCCGAGACAACACTAATTTACTGTAAATTCTGAGGTTAATTGTGCCAATTGTCAAATTAGATATTATGACATCTAAGTAATCTCGCAAATTCATTGTAATTTTTTATTAATTACGCGAAGTTATAATAAATTCGCTAATTACCAATTCGGGGTGCTAACACGTCAAAGTTCGGTGAATTCGAGTGCGCTAGTGCCGAGAGAACCAATTTTATTCTTTTGCGTTAAAAATATTAATCAAAAATAAATAAACTATGTTATTATACTGAAACAACTGTTTTAAAATTACAAAAACGTTCATGATAATTTTTAGAAAACATTTAAATGTGCGAACTAATTTTATTAACTAAAATACAAGAAAATTAGATATTGATAGTTAGAAATTATCTAATTATCTTAAAACAAGCGTTATATAAAAATGTAATTTTCCAAGAATATAAAAACGAGCCAGACAGGTATATGTTACGTTAACGGGAAATTATGAGAAGCCATGCTGATAACGTAATAAAATACAAATAATAGTAAGCCTTACGGTATGTAGCATTATTATAAATAAGTACTGACATTCATATTTTAAAATATGCTGGAAACATAATATACTTTGTTAAATAAATAGTATCTAGGTTAAAATTGAGAGAAATATTTATAGAAATGCAGGATTTTAGAACTCCGCAAAATTATGAATCTTATTCTGTCAATAAAAACATAATTAATAATCCGATTAAAAGGAGGTTAATTTTAGAATTAATTTTAGTCATGAACGTAGCTATTACGCCAAAAAATGATCAAAAAGTTCAAAAAAATCGAATTTTCAAATGTTCCCCCATTATGCTTGCCGATGGAGGAAGGCAGCTAGAGTGGTATATAAACAAACCGCTAAATAAGCAAAAATTAGGAAGCCATCCGACCGCAACGTCCTTTGGGCTTTCTTGTGAGAATTAGCAAAATTTCAAATAATTTGAAAACAGTTTTTCGATTACCATTACGGCATAAGCTACTAAGGTTGCTTTACACTTACCATTGTTAGTTACATCTGTCAATGTTGGAAAGTGTAATTTCCAAAATACTTGTCTGCACATTTTAAAGAAAGCATGATGCGCTCACAAAAGTAAATATTTTGAGTAACTTTGTTTGCGAATCATCCCTACATTGCAAAACGTACCGTTCAATAATGGAGAGATTAACTTAATATGCACTGACCTTATCTAATTTACCGAGATTCAGGATGTTTACCAAGTACAGATAAATCATTTAGACACCCAAATATTGCTTACACTGAAAACCAAACTGTGTACTAGAGAATCCGACATCTACCGTAGTCGAAACTTTTGATAATTCAAAAACGAGAAGATTGGTTACCGTTAAAACAACATGTAGCGAGAACTGCGTGTAACTGAACTCATTTACCTACATCAGCTTTTTGTCACAACCCCAGTTTATATCAATAAATTTTTGTAAACAGTCAATTTATTAGTTTTAGATTAAAAGTGTATTTATGTACAGATCAAATAAGTTTGATGAATAACATATTATTTTAAATATTTTGTTTAACTAGTAAAATACGACTTCAAATTTTAAATTTCATTAACTTGAATAAGTGTAACAATTGCTATAAACGCAATAATAATTGTAATAACTGACAGAAGAATCAATTTTTGATGCCAGAAAAATTAAAACAAACATATAATGAGCTAGCAAACTTTGTGCGCATAATAAAAACATACAAAACTAAAGTATACGAGGTGAAAACAAAAAGTTATAAAGGCCACTAAGCAAAGCAAAATTATATGAGGTATCGCTAAAAAGCATAAATCATTTTGACGCTATAAGTGTTAGTTTACTTTAACCAATTTTGTTCACAGTTATACAGAAAATAGATAGGTCGTATGAGATAACCCTTAGAATCCTTACCATTTCTGGCTGAAACCTACCTTCCCGGCGTAAAGACTCCGGCCCAAACAGTATGTAAACGGAAAAGTGTATATATTTATTTATACACACCTTTCTGGCTATGTATTTTAAAAAATAAATACAGACACAGTTTTTATCCTACTTAATTCAGTAACTTATGAGTAATATTTTAAAATAAGAATTTACAGCACTCCGTTTATGGGCATCGAATAATATTACTTTTTGTGACCGTGAAATACTATAACCTCATACCGTTTATTGCCTACTTCTAACATCATATAAGAAGAGAGTTGTTTACAAAGGGATATAAGTGCATGGAATATAATTTGATGAACGTTTAATCTCGCTGGACAAAGTTTTGTTCTGAAAATAAAAATATTTATAAAATTACACAACAAACTTTAAACTTTATTTTCACGCTTAGATTTTAGTCACCCACAACATATTTCAAAGAATTAAAATCGTAGGGGGCACCTTTCCGTGGAAGCAAAACTATTAAACGCAACCAAAAAATTGATATTTTACAATTACTTATAATTACCTAATAAATATATTATTGTTCCAACTTTGTAGGTTTCTACAGTTTCATTTTTTCAACATTAAGACATGCTTTATTTTCAGTTCATATTCGTAAGCTTAATTTTAGGTTATGCACATCGAAGTTGGATCGTTTTGACATATGTCTATACTGTATAAGTGAAGTGGTAAAATTAATTTGCTTACATCTGTTCTCGCAGTCCAAGAGGCGATCGTCGAATTGGCTACGTCATCTAGTACAAGGAAAATTCTGATGATGTGAGTAAGCATTGAAATAAATGAATAAAATATTTGATGTGCATACGTCGGTTGTTTGTTTGTTTTGTAGCTGAGACTTCAGGATGTGGAAATTTATTTGGCCTGCTTGGACTAGAACTGCTACATAGCCATTTTGCCATGTCTACTAGAATTTTGTCGAATCCGGAAGAATTCCATCACCAGTAAAGATTTTTAACGTGCCAAACATCACATTGACATGGGACCTACAATTTTACTTCCTTATCTGAGAATAAGGCATGTTTTTTAAATTTTTCTCCGCTGAAAAATTTAGCGATTTCTAACGCGTTAGAACTCGCGTCTAGGTTAGTAAAATTGTTACATTTGACATCACTTCCCGTTGCCGGCGAGGCATATTAATATTTTGTTAGAGCAGTGGGTATGCTTTAGTTTGGTGTAAAATGTTTTAATGTACTAGATGGTGTAAGAAAACAACAAAAACAAAAGTACTTAATTGATTTACCAGAACGTTGTAGAAGAGTGGGGACAGGTACACTATGATTATTTGTTTCTCTAAAATCGCTCTAGTAGACTTTTCGCTTCCTAAAGTCAACGCCTCTGGCACGCCAACTGAGCCAAATATAACAATCATTAATTCTTAAAATTGTAAGTTTAATTTAAATATCGTTAACATAACAAATTAATTTGTTATATATTTTTAAATAATTGTAAAATAAATTTTACAGCAAACGTTTTTTGTGGATTTTAGAAAAAATCTAAAACACGATAACGTTGGTAGGCTTTCACGGAAAAGTAGCAGGCGTCAGACAGTGCCAAATTATAAATTATAACGAAACTTAATGGAAACTTATATAGCTTAGATCTTTTAAAACGATTGAGCAAAAAATCATGCGTGTAGTTTGAACATGAAGTATCATGGTCTCTTTCAAGTGCGTGACATTCCCCACTTTGCATCGAGCATCAAACTGCTCTTTCAAGGGACAATGAGATATTCAGTGCGTTTAATATATAAATAGTTATTGAATACTTCGAACCTAATATTTTGACGTCTATACTTTTCATTTATTCTATAATGTAAAACATCTTCGAAAAGACCAGCAAAAGTAACTTAGTTTAACCCTCCGTAGATCGCGGTGTATCTGATAGATACACAAGCCTTATTTTTGTTAATATTTCGATTTGGTAACCGATATCTCGTTACACCTATGCATTCTTTTCGCTTCTCCTTTCACACTTAGTTAGTTTATAAACTATTTGTTGTTAATAAAGTGAAGTAGTCGATCTAGGACGTGTATAAACCTGAATTGGAACGGAGTTAGGTGATTATTTACTGTATTTTATAAACCGTTGTGCGACAAGTGTTTAATTACATTTTAACATTCCTACAACACATTATATCATTTTTTATTATACAGGGTGTTCGATATATAAAAAGCATTATTTAATGCATATATACATGTACCTTTAGATATCACAAATCTGCAAAAATATTTAACTTACATGTAAAATATTTTTTTGTAAATACGGGCCTATATGTAGATGCTTTACTATTAAACGTAATTAATAAATAAATGCACTTTATTTGTTTACAAATATCAAGATACATTTGCTATTAAAAGTTTTTTACAGTGAAGGTCGCCAGTTGTTTTAATAAAAAATAATAGAACGTATTTATTTAAATGGCTTAAATTTACTTTTACCTAAAAGCTATCACTTTTTAATTATAAATTTCTATGAGCGACTATTACGTTAAATATTTAAAATTAAGATCAATTTCAATTACATTAAATTTATTAGAAATTTATTTACTATTTGGTTTTAACTCAATACAATATTTATAAAGACAATTTAACGTTGTGTTAAAGCTGCTTAAAGCAATGTAGAACATTTTTAATAGTGAGTTATTTAAAAAATGATTTCATATTCAATAATATGAGCACAAATGTATTAAAAATGCTTTGTTTTTATTTTAGAAAATATAAACTTGCACAATAACATACGCAGAAATTTTAAGGAAGATATAACAATTTTAAACAGTAATTAACCTATCACATTTGCGGGTATTTGACAAACAGCTGAAAACATGAATTAATGGTACGTTTGCGTCATACCGATCCCGATCTTTCGTTCGGCTTCGTTCATACGGCGGCTAAGTCGAACAGTCATTTCTTGTTGAATACAGTAGACCAAGTTATAAAAAGCAGAGACGGGATGAATACTTTATTTGCAATTACTTCGAAAACTGTCAAATTTAGACCCATTGTTTATAATCGTTTTTTGTCGCGCTTACCAAGATGTATCTTCGTTAAAGTAATGCACATATTACTGGACACCCTGTATAGACTATTTAATAATAGGTAGGATAGTTAATTTTGTAATAAGTTTATATGTTTTATGGAATAAATTAATGTAATTATTACTGTTACTTCTTTCGTGTCCATTAAACTTATTAAATATTGGTAAAGTTAGAGTAAGAAATTAAAAAAATACTACAAGTTCACGAAATTTGCAAATTTACAAATTTACATTATTAGACGTGAAATACAAGGTTGGTTTTTTTAAAAATAAAATTATTACTTAATATCGTGTGACAATAAATTAAGCAATTATACATACAACTAATGAACATTTAAGCTATTTAATAACTATTTGATTATAAATAAAGGACGAAGAAAAGACAAGAACAAAAATATAAACAACAAAGTAATACATTTTACAAAAGATAATTTAAAATATTGTAAAATTTAGTTAATCTGTATCTAAAAATTCTTGTATGGAGTAAAAAGAATGATTTAATAAATGCGATTTAACTTCAAACTTGAATCGATTTATTGGCAAACACATGATATGGTCAGGTAGGTGATTATATAAATTTAATTTTAAATTGTTTTTAATTGATTTGGTTAATCTAAAGCGAGGCTGGATTAAATGATGAGCATTTCTGGTGCTATAATTATGAAAATCCGAGTTAGAATATTACTTTTGCGTTTATGGATTTCTATAGGAGAACAGTAAATGAAAAGCGAGGGAGAGGCATAGCTCTCAGATTTTTAAAAAGAAGTTTACCTACATTGAAAATTATTCTCAATATCATTTTGTAGTCGGAATATCTTAGAAGAGCCATTCTATAGTACATTTTACTCTAAAAGAGTTCACTCAAGAGAAGTACTTTTCTTAGATGTCTAAACATAGATATTACGACAGCTAGACTTTTACAAAATTGGTCAATATGAAGACATCAAGATAAGTAATTGTCGATGTACAGTCCTAATAGTTTAACACCTACTTGGTTACTTTGATAATTTTTATTTGAGAATATAATGTCTTGGGTTTTTCTTGCGTTTAGCTGTAAATAATTATGTGAAAACCATGAGGTTATTCTAGTTGTTCCCTTATCTCTAATGATTTTTAAATTATTCACATCTTTATTGTATGTAATAAATAAAGTATCATCAGCAAACAATAAACTACTAATTGGAGACAAATATTTGGGAAAATTGTTGTATGCATAAAATGTTCGTCCTGCTGATATTAATGATAAAAGCATTATGAACGAGGGGAATATGTACAAGTGGTTTGGCAAGGATAATTGCGCTACTGGATCAGTTTCAATGAGAAAGGCAGGGACATCCTTCCTACAGCCCTGACTATGTACCTTCGGACTTCCATCTTTTTCCAAGGCTAACGGGGCTTCTAAGAGGAAGACAAATGAAGATGAATTGAGCAGCATGCCACTACTTGGTTGAATAAACATGCGACAGGGTTCTTAAGCGATGGTATAACAGAACTAGTGTCACGTCTAGACAAGCTCTTATATCTTAATGGCGACAATGTATAAAAGTAAGTTTGACTTTTCATTTGTATCTTTGTTAACAACATTTTTTTCTTGTCTATACAGAGTGATTTTGAAATCCACTGACAAACTTTAACGAATATTGTAACAAGCAAATCTTACTTTTTCTTTGGAAAAAGTTGAAAACGCTTACTTTTAAGAACGTCAGGAAAATATGAGTATAAATAAATACACCTAGATAAATTCTACGTG
Source organism: Phrixothrix hirtus (assembly GCA_024586415.1). NCBI lineage: Eukaryota > Metazoa > Arthropoda > Insecta > Coleoptera > Phengodidae > Phrixothrix > Phrixothrix hirtus. The sequence goes on from JAHWXV010087028.1 coordinate 11,475, forward strand.
TCGTAGATGAATAAAATGTTATTTTAATATTAAATTACAGAATATAAATTTACTTATATCAATGACCTACAGCTTGATTCATTTTTGATACAAATTTAACATTTAATTTCAAACATGTTTAATTACACTAAAAACCGTATCCAGATTCTATAAGAAACATAATTTTGATATTTATTTTTTTAGCATTCACAAAAAATAAAGAAATATTTCTTTTTTTACAAGACGCGTTCAAGATTCTTTGTCGCTAATTTAAACAACTCTGTTATTACGATTTTAGTTAATCTACCAATTATTTACAGAAACAGAATGTCCAACTTAAAAGTAAATGGAATTAGATTAATAAACACTTCGCTGATTGATAAGACACAAAAAAAACCTGATAAATTAATATTCCAGCAAATGTCTGTAAACGAACGTGACGATTTAACGAAATGGACACCCGCGATTTATTTGTGTATTGTATTTTACAATGATCAACAACTGCGTCATGTGTTTATAGATCATTCAATGAAACCAGTCAATCAGGTCTTGCATTATTATAGGGGTTCTCAAACAGGACTTTATCATTTCGTTAATGACGTATTTTGTGAAATCAGCAAGGAATTTTTTTTCTTGATTTAGATCTACCCCCGCGTGTATGGTCCAAATTTGTTAGTGGATTATAAATATCGGTTACAGCAAAACTGCCATAACTTAAAAAATGTCCCTCGTATATTTAAACAATTTTTGCAATTTAATTACGAAATTAATGTTAATATGCTGTCAGACATGTTTTGTCAAAAGTTTGAAATATATTATAACGTTCTAAAATTGGTCTTAAATTAGTGTGCCAATTTGGATAAAATTGGAAAATAACTGTCAAATACATAAGTGTAAAAATATGACATGATTATTATCGCTAGGCAAATAAATATCAGAGTCCGCACTGTAACTAGATATTTATGTGTTAGATTAAAATCTATAGTTAGTAGCTATTTGATAAGATGCATACAATTTTGAAATTATCTTTATAAGATTCTTTTTATTGTATCTAAATTTAATGATTTTTATCTTTTCATATATAAGAAAATTTCTTTCAACTATTTAGTTATTTCGCAACAATGAAATTCATCATAGTTGTGCTTCTTGTTGCAAAAGTAATCAATACAAATTCTGTCGAACAGGTACTTCCAAAATAATTTCATGTATTTGTGTTTAATTAATTCTGTCTTAATTTACAGTCATCTTTTGTTACATTAGAAGATTTAAAAGGTAATGGCTTTCTAAACACGCCTTTGACCAATACATCTATTTATTATGAAAATAGATTCAATTTTATATTTAATTGTTAATAATGTTTGTATACTGGAAAATAGTGTTTTAAATATTTAATTATATAGATTCTCGAATTATAAATGGAGTTATTGCTTCACCTGGACAATTTCCGTGGCAAGTTTTAATTAAATATTGGAAGGGAAAATATGATGCATACTGTGGTGGCGCATTAATTTGTGAAAATTGGGTTTTAACAGCAGCGCAGTGTGTTAAAGGGTAATCAATAGAATAGAAAAAACAATATATAATTGCTAATTATTGAACATTTACAGAGGATCACGTTTTACCGTATATCTAGGGTCAGTCAATACTTCACAAGCTACAGAACCGGGAAGAGTTATATTAAATTCAAGAAATGTAATATATAATAACTATTTTAATCCGTCCAATTTAAAAAATGATATTGGTTTAATTCAATTACGTAAAAGTGTTAAATATACAGGTAGGAATGTTACTAGATTATTTAAAATTATATAATAAATATATTTTTATTGCAGATCAAATTAAACCTATTGCGTTAGATAAAGGTTACATCTATGGTGATGTGCCCGTTCATATCAGTGGATGGGGAAGCACCAGCGACGACAGTAAGTACTACTTATTGTTAGTAAGTTTCCAAAAATGTCACCCCAAGGCTGCAATTGTCTTTGTAAACTTTCGCATGAGAAATATCAGAACTACAAACAAGGGAATTCCCTGTTTTAGATCCAGGTCGCAGTGATAGCTTACGTTATACAATGTTACAAACTATGACCAACAAACAGTGCAAACAATATTATCCGTCATGGTTAGTAAGAGATGAAATTCTTTGTTGTGCAGGTTTTAACAAAAGAAATACCTGCTTTGTAAGTAGATTAGTCAATTCTAATTTAAACTAGTTTCATTGACATTATACACTTAGGGCGATAATGGAGGAGCTTTAGTTGCGCAAAGCAAAACTGGACAAACTATTCATGTTGGAATCGCAAGCTTTGGATCACCGCAAGGGTGTCAACTCGGCTTACCATCTGGATATACCCGTACAGGAAATTATTTTAATTGGATAAAGGAACGCGTTGATCGGTCATGCAAGCTTATACACCTTGAGTAATTTAGGAAAGGTAATTGCGAAAATGTATGTTTAAATATTTAATTTAAAAAGGTAGAAAGCAAAACTTAAAATTGTGTCAAACATATGTATTTAATTCATTTATATTAAAGTTTGTATTTTATACCACGTTTTATTTTTATAACAAATATTTTTGTAAAAAATATACAAGCTGTAACCACTTGTAAAATGTTATAATTCAAAGCGGCATGCCTGACAAGATATGGTTTTGCCTATTACAGAGAACTCAAATCACGTGCCAAGAAATTTTGCCTAAATTTCCGCCTATTACAAATGTTTTGATACATTTTACGTTTATAATAGAATGCTGGGACAGTTTCCGTAATCGGATACTTTTGGTGGGGTTAGCGTTATGTCACTGTCAAATTCCCAAAACTTGACACTTCTAACATACCAGGGCTATCCAGAAAGTCGATTGCATTTTGTTGTAAAGAAAAACTCAGTACAAGAAAAAAAATGTATTATATACATTTGAAAACGGCACCGAAATACTACTTTTCAACGTAGTCACCTTACAAATTTAGGCACTTATCATAGCGGTAAACAAGCTTTGAAATTCCATTGTCATAAAATTCTGCCGCCTGTGACTTCAAGCAATTAGTTACGCCCTCCCCCAGTTCCTCATCGTCATCAAAGCGCTACGTTGCGAACCACGATTTCATCTTTAGGAAGAAGTGGAAGTTGCTGGGTGCAAGGTCCGAGCCGTATGGTGGATGAGGAAAAACCTCCCACTGAAAATCTTCTAGGACATGTCGGGTGCGATTTGCCGTATGTAGTCGGGCGTTATCGTGAAAAAACAAAGTTTTTGAACTCAACTTTCCTCTACGCTTGTTTTCAATAGCTCTTCTTAAATTTTGCAAACTTTGGCAATATCTTTCAGAGTTTATTGTTGTTTCGTGTTCAAGGAAATCAATAAGAAGCATGCCTTTCCTGTCCCAAAAAATGGTTTCCATAATTTTCCTTGCAGACAAGGTTTGCATGCATTTTCTCGGCTTTTTTGGGTAATTTGTGTGCCCCTATCGATAGACTGCAATTTGGTTTCGCAGTTCACATATTTGACTTACGTCTCGTTTCCCGTTACTATTTGATCCAGTAATGAGTCGCCATCTTTGTCGTAAGAATCCAGAAATGTTAATGGCGCTGATTCCTGTGAATTTCTGCCAAGAGTTTTGGGACCCGTCTTGCACAAAATTTATGGTATCCTAGTTTTTGAGAAACAATTTCATGCAACAAACTGCGTGAAAGCTCTGTTATTGTGAATCGACGGTTTTCTCTAAGCCTTCCATCGACTTTTGCAACAATCATCAGTCACAATGCTTGGTCGTCCACTTCGCTCTTCGTCGTGTACATTTTAAAACCTACTGCATCATTAATACACTCCACCTTCAGTGATAACGTTGTTCCCGTACACCTCACACAGTTGTCGATAAATTTCAACAGGTTTACATTTTTTCACTAACAAAAACCTTATTACAGATCTCACCTCACAACTCGCGGTATTTTCTATTGCGGCACACATTTCAAACTGTTACTGTGAAATAATGGGGATCGACACAAATCTCGCGCTAATACGGTTGGATGATGACTGAGCCAAGGAACGCGCAAACATCAAGATGGGCGCGCTGCGCACGCTCAAAGCGGCTATAGACGAAAACGTAATCGACTTTCTGGATAACCCTCCTATAATCGAGTGGACAACTTGTACCCAAGCTAATAAGTTTGGTTTATATGATGCTTTCAAAAGAGCAATTATATGAAAAATGAAAATTTCGTGTGAATATTTTCGTGCATAGCTTTTTACGATTTTTACATCCAGACAATATATCAAACAGGTTAATGCGATTTGTGATGAGAAAGCACCATCGAATAAGAGATTGTACAATTAAATTGCTGAGTTCCAGCGTGGACGTTCCTTTCTCAGTGATGAATTTTGTGAGGGTAGTACATTCATTGTTGTTGCCACTAACGCTGATGGTGTGCGTAAAAAGATATACTATCAAATACACACGATTTTGCATGATCATTCAAACGTAAAGAGGATTTGCAGTTTCTGGATATCATACAAATTGTGTGAAAGAATATCGAAGGGGTTCAACCAAGGTCGTTTAAATTTAGTGTACATCTTTACTGGCGATAAAAGTTGGATTTATTTACACGAGTCGGAGTAAAGAATAATTGACTGTTTAGGTGGTTCTAAGTGAGTAGCAATAGAGAAAAGTTGTTCATTTACGCGGTGTTGCAAAGTAAATGATCGTTTGTTCCTTGCATATTTTTGCGTATGTTGTAACTATAGCTTGAGCGGTCGAAGAACTATGATCGTTGATTGATACACAACAATTTGTTTGTCAGAAACCATAGGTGAAATCAGAAAGAACCATCCCTTTTCTCCACGAAAATGCATGTACGCCACAGAATCAGAACTTGTTGACCTTTTAACAAAGATGAAATTGATGTCGCATTGTTTGTATTCGTCTGATCTATCACCGAAAGTCAAAAATAACGTGCTCCATTAGCGTTTTTCTTCCGTCTGAAGCAATCGCCGAAGCATTTTCGCAACTTGTTTCTGAGACTTAAATAAACGCATCGAAAATTGGGTTGAGCGAATGCAAAAATGTATTAGCGCTGAATATTTTAGAAAGAAAATAAAGCCATTTGCTGAATTTTATGTTTTTTTTAAAATCTCATAGAAACGTTTCCAACAGGTCTAAAGCATAGTAAAAAATATTGCAATGTGTCAAAATTACTTCGTTTCATTCTTAACTTTGTAAATAATCAGGCTCGCCTATACTGAAAAGTTGGTAAAGTGAAGAACCTCTGATGACATATTTCTGAATGATATTGATTGACCGATGAAATAGTTATCTGTTAGTGCTAGGTATCAAAGTGATATAGTGACAAAAGGGCCTCCGTTGTTGTTGTTGGCGTAATGCTGACGAAATGTTGAAATTCGCGGCGGAAGTAACGATATAGGGAATTACTGAGTAGGTGAAGGACTAGTTTGCTTATACATTATTTATGTCATCTATTATTCTTTTTTGCGCTACAAGTTTCGGCCATTTATGGCGAGATTAAGTTGGATCCATAATTAGTATCAAATTTTCTTTAATACATTATATTTAAAAATTTTCAATTATATTGTTTTGGATTGAATCAAATAATTTTCTCTGTTATAAAAAAAACGCCTACAGCTGCTACTCATGCCTCTGTTAGAGAATTTATCTAACTATTCGAATAATTCAACTTCATAGCTGACTTATTCTTCAGATATATCATTTAGGTGATATCTATGGATTATCATATGAATGCCTTATCATATTGGTTGGACGTGAAATGTCGTTATTTTTAAAAGTTATGCTACAACTTTTTGTGTCTATAGATATTTTTCAATGTTTTCGTAAAGACTAAACGCAGTACAACGCTTTTGATCGGCTGCTGAATTTCTTGAATCCGTTCATTTAGAGACTGTTCAATTCGGAAATAGACGCATACAGGTAATTCGTCTAGTTGAGGAAGAAGTCATACTTCAATGGACCTACATCTAGGTTGTAGGTTGAGATATTCCTGATAATAAGCTCAAACTATGGGATCTACAGTTGTGCAAAATAATTGCATTGCAACTATTCCGTATTTTTAGCCTCACTTTTAATTTATGCCTGTGCTAATCGACTGTTGGTGCCTTCAACTTTCAACTTTCATGTGCATGTGGTCAATTTCTGTAACTTCCCTTACGACAATTATTACAACATTCAAACCGTTTGTCTCGCAAAGTTTGATCTCTGGGTAGCTCTAATCGGAGATAGGAGGAAAGCATCTAAATTAGCAGAATCGATATCGACGTATTTGAAGCATAACTTTAATTTATCCTGAACTTTGTACATATACAGTGACTCATACGATATATTACTGTTTTGATTTTGATGTGAACGTTTACTTTTTATATTGCAATATTCTCTATACCTTATTTATCAAACTGTGAATGTAAATTTTATATTTAAGCTTATCTAGTTTTGCAGTTATTTACATATATATTTTAATGCTTTGCATTACACCATGAGTTTTTGCATACCTATTTATTAATATAGATCTGTATTCTTTAATTAGGATTTCAAATAAAAGAAAGAATATTGGATCCAGAAATAAACATTTTTCTTTATTATATATACTCAATAAAATTACAGTTTTCTGTTTTCGAAATATACGTTTTGTATAAATCTATAACACGCCATCAATGGCATTTTATTCACTATTCAAGTCTAAGACACCGAAGCAAAGTACAACCATTTAAAGAGTTAAGTATAAATCAATTGTTCACTCAAAATATATAGTGTTAATGTAGCAAGTTATTTGAACGGACCTATAAACGCATATTCATCGGTAAATATAACAAAGTTATAATTAGTCTATTGTATTCTTTATATATTGTTTATATTGTATTTTGTAGTAATCGATTATCGCATCCATAAACATTAAAATTACTATTCGATTAATTTGCTTTCAAAAATTTTAGATTGATTAATAAATATATCTTACCACGACAGAAATTTATCAATTTCCTTGTACAACATTATATGCGTTGTTTTTCATTTATAGGTATCATTTGTCTGTCCTACTACTCAATATTTCTAGGTGATGGTGCACAACTGGATGACGCCAAGTTTAATACAGATCGTATAGTAACAACGAGTTCTATGAATTCGGTTACACTTTAGATTAATTAAGATTTATAATTGTAAAACTTCGAACACAATTGTAATTATTTGTACCACCGTTATTCATTCTGTAATATATTGAATATATTATTGTTGAATTTTTTATCTATTCTTTAGTGTGACTGTGAAAGAACGTCTATATTTTTCAAGTAGATACTATCTGCACCTTTTTGATTTTTTTTAATTAACATCCACCGTTAATCAAAATCAAGGCGCCCCACTATGGAAAATTAAGGTCTGTTTCTGATCAAATATCGATAACTCATTTGTTTATTGATATAGACAGCTGAAATTTTGCATACATATTAAGTCA
>JAHWXV010087035.1:0-11885 GCA_024586415.1 Phrixothrix hirtus
AAACTACTCTGTCAATTTCTAAGCCGCCACGGATTTTACAATACAAAATGTCAAATTTTACGAATATGGCAATAACTTATTACACTAGTGACAACTAGTGGTCATTTGTAACAACATAAAAGGCAACCCTCGTAAATGCAATATATAATACAGGGTTTCCACAAAAGAACTCCGGGGTTTTGAGTTTAAATATTTTTATTAAATCAAAACCTTAGTTTAATGTGTTATACACGAATTCGAAGGTAATATTCTCAAGATTTCACTACAATTTAGTAAATTTCAATATGGGCCCCATTAGTGGCACGGGACACATCAAAGCGAAAGTCTGCCTCTTGACAGGCAGTGTTTGGCATGCCTGGGGTGACGGTTGCCACGCAAGCGAGTATACGTTGACTGAGATGGGTGAAATCTCGAATTTTCTCTGCGTACACGAGGTTCTTCACATGTCTCCAGAAGAAAAAGTCCAAGGGAGTTAAATCTAGACTCCTTGGAGACCAACGGGTAGACATTTCCCTTCCAATCCACCTGTTGCCGAATCTAGCTTTAAATGCTTCTCGCGCAAACAAACTAAGGTGAGGCGGTGTGCCATCTTGCTGAAAATGGACAAAACCCTTCTCCGCCTCAATATCACGCAACTAAGGAAAAACATACTCCTGTAACATGTCACAATAGACATCACCACTTATTGTCTTTTCAACAAAAATGAAGGGACCTATAACTCTGTCATGCATAATGCAACACCAAACATTCACTTTGGGTAAGTCACGCGGATACTCAGTGAACTCATGAGGCGGCTGTGAACCTTAAATTCTGAAATCGTGTCGATTCACAGTACCGTGGACATAAAAAGTTGCCTCATGGGTAAAAATTATATTTTTTAAAAATTTGTTATTTGCGTCAACTTTGTTTAGCATATTTATAGAAAACTCAAATCTCTTGTCCTTATCTGTTGGATTAATTTCATGCAAAATTTGTAACTTGTAGGTAGTTAAAGAAAGCCTTTTCTGAACTACCCTATGAACAGTTGATCTCGGTATCACCAACTCGAGACTGCGTCGTGTCAGGAATTTTTTAGGACTTCGTATGCATGAAGTTCGGATTCTGTCAACATTCTCTTCTGACACACGTAGCCTACCATGCGACTTGTGTTTGCACACACTTCCAGTTTCTTTAAACGCACTTAGCCATTGTTGAATAATTTTATCCGTAGGCGCGTCACCACTATAAATACGTCGAAAGTTCCTCTGTACCGTGACAAACGAACGAGTTTCTACGAGCCAAATAACACATTGAGCTTTTTTTGAGGCGTCGCCATTGCTCTGTACTACCTGAGAACGAACTGCACTTACTGAGAAGTAAACGATAACTGAGTTAGAGTTTTCTACGCTATTCTAATATCAACGCTCATATTGAAATTTACTAAATTGTTATAAAATATTTAGAATATTACGTTCAAATTCATGTATAGATTTTTATTTAATAAAAATATTGAAGCTCAAAACCCCGGAGTTCTTTTGTGGAAACCTTGTTATTGCTTTAATTAAATATATAGGTGGCAATGTCACGTGTTCCCAATTATGATTACTTACATGATCATATTTCAAATTTTTGTATATAAATTCTTGATACATGTAACTAATTAAAAAGATAAGAATTGGTAAAAGGTGATTTATATAAGAAATCAATTTATGGAATAAGTAAAATGGATTAACCATTATAATAAATGAAATATAAACTTTCTATTAATTGAAAATGTACAATTCATCCATCTCTCAAAAATTGGGCAAATCTAAATTTTCGATAAATTAGTATCTTCCAGCCAGCCCAATTATTTGAAACGATTTATTAATAAATTTGTTTGCTTCGATCTTGATATTTCGATTACTTCAGGACTAAAGCCAGAGTTTTTAGCATATATTAAAAGACGAAAGGATATTTCAATATTTTAATAATATTTTCTTGTTTTACGGTGAACTATGATTTGAAATTCAAAAATTTTCAGACGTTTCTGGTTACAAACGCTTCTTCCGCGAATTGGAATTTTGTGTTATAACAATGTTAAGCTAATACATGGTATGTTAAAATAGTGAATTTGAAATATCAAAAAATCAAGAAAAAAAAATAGATGAACTAAATTATAATATCTAAAAACATTTTATAGTAATACTTTCTTAATTTTCTGGAGGCTCTTTATTATTTAAAGCGTAAAATTTAAAGGAAATTTTCGTTGCCATCATTACAAGTTAGAATTAAAATATGAATTTTTATGAAACTAACATGCACAAGATGTTGTTATTTATCGTATATTTATTTGAATGTCAATTATTTTTAAAAATAATAATTATAATAATTATTATTTTTAAAAATAATTGACATTCTAATTTTGAAATTCGTAAAAATAGTTATTTGTTACCTTTAAAAATGATCTTTTGAAAGATCTAAACATGTCAGAAATTTATTAATAAAGCGTTTCAAATAATTGGGTTGACTTGAAGATACTAATTTTTAAAAAACTTCTAATTAATAATAAATAAATTAAAGGGTTAAAAGTAGAAATCAATTTAAAGTATGTAATTAAAAATAATTTAATTTTAAGGTTGAAAATATATGGTTTTATAATTATAGTTAATACCATTAAGATCATCTAGAATTTAAGAATAAAATGAATTGCAAATATTAAGTAGAATACTGTTGTATTTAATTAAAAATTCAAAACACAAAAAAAACCTGTAAACAAACCAAACATAAAAGCATAACCCCACACATAGATGGCATACACATTCACATTGAAATTAAATTAACAATATAACCTTACCAACAATTTACAGTTAAATGATAAGAAAAGTAGTATAAATACACAATTGCAAGCAGGCGAATTAAGAACATTCCAGTTCTCAATGTCTTACCCTATGACAATCCGTTACCCTCCCATTCTTAAACACTTCACTAAATCTCATTACGAATTACTGTTAGAGAGTAAATCTAAGGAGGTTTTCTGCATCGATATCGCTAGCAAAATTCTTTGGACCTAGTGTGATCCTACGGGTTGCAATAGGGCTCTGCCCGCCCCCAATTCGAGCTTCGTTATAAACGCTGACGCTTGGACGTCTTGCAACTGTCATTAATTATAACTAGTACAATAGATCAAAATAATGTTTGTATGTAAACAGACGTTTTCTATTTACCGACACGCATTGTCGAATACTTGAAAGTAGTACGAACACATTTCTGGACGTTTTTCAAGTCCTTAAATATCTATCGATATGAATCGCATTACACAAAAATTGAAACACACAATAACACATTGGGTTAGCATGCCAAAGTATTGTAGTATAATATGACCATTTTATTCGCAACCACTTTCAAAGATGTGCCTAACGTGGAAATCATTTAAATATTTTAATTACAACTCAGGTATATTTCGTTTATTTTTAGTTTTAAGATATAGATTTCTCGATTCCCCTGAATGGCTCAGCCGTCAAGATATATATTTTTACTTTATTTAGGAAAATGTTTTAGCGCAGATCGGTATTTATTTAAAACATTTTGTTAAAGCAAAAGTAAACTATCAAAAAATGTATTTTTGCTCAAAATCATTTTGTTGTAAAAGCCTTAAGAGGTTATTACTCGATATTATACTCAGTTCAATTTATAGTTAAGATAACAATCTTTCTTTTTAAAATGAATTACAGACCTACAATTTAATACAGGTTTATACTGCCAACTTTAAATATACAAAAATGTAACATTTTAATGAAACGTTATTATGATACACAATACACAATTAATAAAAAATTGTCATTTTGAGAAAATTAAATTTTAATGTCTCCTATGTTAATAGTAGAATGATCCTTTAATTCATCGAAATTTGAAAATCAGTTAAAGTTCCATCAAATAGAATAAAAGTAATTATGAGAATCCAAATCGGGCATTTAGTTTGTATTACTTAATTTAGTTTACATTTATCTCTGATAGTGGATGCATTTATATTAGTGTTCGATATTCTTCAGTTCCTAAAATTAAACACTGTTACAATGGCGAATGGTGAAAGGGAAGTAGTTGAAGTAAAACATCAACTTATATTAAATGCGTTTGATTATTTCACAAAAGAAGAACTAAATGGTGGTGCATTAACTTCAGTACTTGGTATTGGGCAAAGAACAGCGGACACATTAAAAATATCCACCAAAACAGCGTCAAACACGTGTACTTTAAGAAGAAATGACGCCGTTTTGAAGCGGAAGAAAAGAATGTATCTTAGAAAATGTACTAAAGATTTACCAGACACTATAAAGCGTACAATTCGTTAGTAGAATTAAGATATATACGAAAAAAAGGAATTTATAACGAATTCTTTATTAGCAGCAATAAAAGTAAAACACATGTGCGAAATAGGAAGATCCAGTTTGCATTTTCTATTAAAAGAAATGTGTTTCAAGTACACCCAGAACTAACGAGCCCCACTAGGGCGAAACCATTAGTCTACCGGTGCTGTGTCACGCTGGTTGGAAATGCAAACTTTTAATATTATTGCCTATTTAGTTAGGTTATAAAAATCTTTTGGTGAGAATCCTAAGAATTATTCATATTACAGTTTCATGGCTTTTCACTTGTGCATAATTTATTTTTAAAATTCGTGCCATTTTTAGGAGAAATCTTCATCTTTATTTTATTTATAACAAAATAATAGATAATAGACGCGGTTTTTTCAAACAAACTCACGTTGTTTCAATGAGAAATCAATTTTTGCGAGTCTGCTTAAAAAGTTTAAAGCCTAAACTGCTACTTGGCCTTGTTTTTTTTGGATGAAATATGGATTTTCAGCAAAGGAACTTAAAAACGAGCTTGGTAGGATAACAGTTCAACAACTTTGCACAACTCAATAAAAGTTCAAACGGTAAACAATATATAATCAGAGAATGAAAGAGTTCGGAAAGGAATGGGTACAATTTTAGAAAAACTTTTGGAGGCGACCGGGGATCGAACCCGGGCTTCGAGATTTGTACTCATTCACGCGCGTAATAGTGATGGTTTCATACAAGGAAGTGAATTAATATTTCACAGTACAAATAAATCGCATGAATACGAATATTTGATAAATGGTTTGAGCACTCTTCGTTGAAAACTCTGGAAAATCCTCTATTATTCGTTGATAACGCTTCGTACCTTTCAAGAAAAAATGAGAAAATTCTGACAAGCTCATGAAAAAACAATTGAATTTTGGAATGGTTGAAAAACAAAAGTACAGCTTTCAACAGCGCAATGTTGAAAGCGGAGCTTCTAGATTTGGTTAAAAACTTTCAAGGAAAAGTTGATTGTAATAAATACGCAGTTGATGAACTTGCATTGTCGTACGATCATCAGATTCTTCGTTTGCCGCCATACCATTGCCACTTCAATCCAATTGAATTGATTTGGGGTATTGCAAAAAATCATTTTGATAATCATATTGGTGTTAGACCAGAGCGAGAGGAAGATGTTATCAAAACATGGAACGAAGCGTTACGTACATAGTCCGGATAAATGGAAACGCAGTATACGTCATACGGAAGTGATAATTAAAGAAAGCTTTGAACGTGATGCCATTAGACCTTTGGTATTTACAGTAAATACAAGAAGCGATGAAGAAGACGATTTTTTAAATAAAGATGTGAATAATAGTGACAGTGAAATTTAATTTTATTAATCTTTTACTTACATTAATTAGGAAACTAGGGCCGATTCTAAAAACGCTATTAATAAAGCACTTCAAAAATAATTTTCTTTATGTTTATTTATTAATCTAGCTTTGATAAAATGTACCGCTTCTCTCCAAAACATTCCCATATGTAACGCAAAGATATATTTCTTGACGTCTGAGCCATTCAAAATAAGCGAAATATATGTACATGATCTATAATTTAAATACTTTTCATGCGGATAAATCGATCTAACTGCATTAAATAATACAATTGCATAGATAAAACCATTTTGGAAAAGGAGTTCACGATCATGAGAAAATAATTATTATATTTCGGAAATTAATTGTACAATATTATTTAAGTACACACTTTATTATTGCCACCTATATATTTTATTAAAACAATATTATATATTGCATTTGTGATTATTGTATATTAAGTTTAAATAACCGCTAACCTTTACGTTGGCGCGTGGCACCTACGAGGCGCCAGACCATATTTAATTAACTTTAACTTTTAAAAATATTTCTTTTGTGCACTAAAACCTATATATGTTCCTTAATTACATTTTTTAAAATTTATAATCGTGTTGGATTTGATTTTCGCTTATACTTGTTTAGAAATAAACTAATTATAGTAGACCGGGTGCGCTTGGGAGACTTATAGGCGCCACGCGTTAGAAAATGCAGATTTGTATATTAGGAACTCGATAGTGTTAAATTTATTATTTTAGCGGAAATAAATGATAAAAATTAATTTATCGTTGTATACTATTAAGCCATTTTAGGATATAAAAACTGTTATCAATAAAATGCATACTTTCATTTAGTTGTGTTTTACTGACTAACATAAATATCTCGTTTTATTGCCTAATAAATGAGAAGAGCCGATATTGTTTGTGTAGTTTGTGCATTTTTTTCCAACGGTGTATAACATAATTGTTAAAGTAATTTACACTAGTTTTAAAAGGTTTATAGTCTTCTCAAGTTTGCTGAAATTTTTAGAATTGATAATTTAAAATTTTGTGTGTGTACTAACGTATGCAAAATTAATACATTTTTTTTAACTTCTTGAGCTATAATATTTTGTTTTAAATAATTAGTTTAAAATAAAATAGTTCATTCAATGATGTTTCATTGAAATGTATTATTTTAACAAGGGTGTTTTAAAGGCGCCACGCGACTACTTCACGCGCCTACTTACAGATTAATAAAATTTAAATAAAATTCTTAGTAAATTGTTGAGAACTGCTAACCTAATTGTCAATACTTGTTCTAAGCACCACTAAGCAGTTTTCAATTATGAGAATTATTGTACCTAGCCATAAGGTTCATTTTGTCAAGTCATAGCCTTTTAGTTCAAAATTGTAAGACTTGATGCTTTAAGGGACATTTCACACGGATGGACTTTATCATGCAATTTCAGTTGAAATTAAACCTCTTGTAAAAGTCATTTATGATCTGTGCTTGTTCTACAATTTTCTATAGTGCACCGCTACAAATATTTTCAAAAACATTTTCTGATCTGGGTTAATTGGCAACAAATCCGTCTTAGCGATAATTTGTCTGTTACGTTTGTGATTAACTGGTAAGACTACAAGCACCCAATGAGCAGAAATATTAATGCTCAATTCATGATAACATTTTTTGAACACTACCTACTGAAAAGCCACCTGCTTCTTCAACCAATTTTACTGTAATCCTTCGATCAGTGAGTACCACATAATCGATCAAATCAATATTTTCCTTGATTACGACTATTTTCGGTGCTTCCACTCCGCTACTTGTGTAACGTGTACCTGAAATTGATTCCAAAATCACCTTACTGTTAATTATAATTTATGCTTTTTCACTTAAAAGGCACTTTTGTACAGTATAATTTAGTTACACGTTAAAATGATTTAATTTTTCCGAACACTTTATTTAGTACTTTATGTTAACACTCGGTAGTTAATGACGTAAAACGCTATGAGAATTGTTTTCTTCATATTTCATAATTAATCTAAAATTAACTCGTTAGTACAAGTAGATAAATGTACAGGTGATAACCTGTAGTTCAATATTAGTAAACAAAACATTCAAGGTCAGGGTTAGGCACTGACCTATATCGTGCATGTAAAGAGTGATAACTATTTATCGCCATATGCAAGTTTTGTACTGATTATTCAACGGAAATTTGAGAACATTGATTAACCTTTTTTCACTTTGTGATGATTAAATACTTATTTCCAATTACAGATCTAAATGCGTTGTCCGTTAATCTACGTCCTGATATAATTTAAGAATTTTTACGTTAACACACGAAACCGTAATTAATTATTTTGTGTAGCAAGGCAGTTAATTATTTAAAGATATTCTTTATTAATGTTATTGTATCTTTGCATAATTAACTTGCTTTTCTAATTGATTTTCCGCATTATTCATATTTATTTTACGAATTATCGAAGGAAGGTGTACATTAAGTCGATTTCGGTTTGCTTTGAAACAGTATAAATTCAAGGCACATTTTCGATTTGGAATCGATCATTTCTAAACTTTCAGACTAGAAGGTCTAGAATACGATTGTTGAAAAAGGCTCCTCTAGCATCCCCTGTTAGAATATCCGAAACGTAATGTTTAATTTATAAAATAAAATTAATTATTATCGAGATTATTTAATGTATGAATTCTGTAAGGTGTTAACGGAGCACATATATTAAAATCCACGGATCCAAATTATTACCATTTAACTATTAGAAACTTAAAAGAGTCCATTAAGGGACTATTGATGAAAAATCAGTCTGTTGTTTCATGCCGTTTACATAGAAACACCGTCTATATTTGACTAGAAGCGTGCATTATTTATTTAGAGTTTAATATTACCTTTAATAATTCCTTTCCTTTGGACACAGAGTCGGATACAAACATTTATTCTTAGCGATCAAAAAGATACGATTAATCGTTGACTATTGATCGGGTCCTAAAAGATAACCTCTTTTAGAAGTTGTCGGAACCGTAAATCAAACACCTCACAAACCTTGAAAAAGCGCTAAACACTAAATAACCGATATTTTTGTAATTAATATAGTCAAGAACTACGAATAAATTAATTATAAACGTGTGTAAATACACGGCTACGGCCATCCTTTTATCCGTAATCAATGATCTGAAATTAGCAAACATCGATCGCGTTCGAATTACTACGAACTCTGTCGGGATTAATAAAGACTAAGCAAAGTATACTTTCGCTTGGATAAGCGTGAAGAACTTAGCTAAATTAAATTTGGACATAAATGTTATTTGGAAAAGCTTCAATGTTCAACAAATCTTTATTGTCGGTTATAAAAGTTGTATATATAATTTCAATAAATCTGTAAATAGTTTCTGACATGCATTTCGTTAAATTATTAAGATTTGAGTAGTAAATAAATGATATTTAAAACCGTACTGTGTTAATTATTACAAAAGTATTAGTAAAAATATTTCAACTAATATTAAAATCAATTTGTACAAATATATGAAATATACAGTATAAGTTACATAATTAAGAACATTAAATTGAATCAATCTGGCCACAATAAAATACTTACAGCAGCATTCATAATTAAGAATTTACATTTAAAGAAATGTACTGTGAAAAGTGAGTTGCAACTTTACGAATGAATGTACAAATTTCATTTTTGTTAAATCCAAACCTATCCTATTCGATAACACCCTCTGTACATATCTCAATCTCGTTTTATTTAGTTAATTAATTAGTTTTAGTTAAACTGTTTAATAAAACGGTCCAAACGCTTTAGACTTGTGAGTATTGCCTACGTTACACAATAACGCAACCAAGTAAAGACATCACATGATATATTTACTTGCTGTTTCAACTCCTGGGCCCACTCTCTTTCTGATAACTACCTGAAGCTTTGTACACAGACTTGGTACCATCAAGAGTAGGATTGAAGATACCGAAGGCTATACGTTACACTTCTTCAAAAGACTCTTTCCTAAATTTAAAACCCGGAGACTAGTTTTAATTATTTGATATCAACAAACTTATCTAAGATATCGGCCACATCATTATGATTTTAGTTTGATGATAAATCCTTTTGGTGAGATACTTTATGAGAATACTCATTTCAGTCGATGTTTTCAATAAACGCAGATACCATCAGAAATTTAAATTAATAACTCTTAGACGAAAGACAGACGCTTTAAACTTTAAGTGCAATAACGTTAATAAATAACAAGCCAACCAAACTATATTTTTTATTTGTCGTAAACGTATTGATACATAGCGGGAAAAATGTTGTGATGTTAAAAAGTAAATGTTCTTTATTAACATTATTTTTGTTTTTTCGTTTGTTAAAAATTAAATTCAGGTTTTGTTACCGACCGTCCTCATGTCACTGATTTTAATATAAAAATTTTCATAGTTTACTTTTGTAAATAAATGCTATTTATGTTAAACAGATTCAAACATTTTTATACAATAGCTCGTTATTTTCACAGTTTTATATTTTATATTTTACGTTAATATAATTTATCTACATATATGAAAAAAACATGACTTCATCCAACCCAACATGTTTTCTTAAACGTGTGATCTGTCCTAGCGAATTTTATTACAAGGCATTATTAAAATTGCAAACATTTTGTATGAAACAAAATTTTATGAATATTTCATTTTTATAGTGCATATAATATTTGTTCAATATTAAGAATGATTAGTTGATATTCTAGCTAAAGGAGTAGGTATTGCATATTCAAAGTTAGCCGATATTTAAATGAAATACCACGTTCTACTATAATCTGTTTCCCCATATCAAACTACAAAGCTTTAATTTATCATAAAAGGACTCTCATATTCATGCAAATTTTAAATAAATATCATAAACTTTAAGGTTGTCGTAAATAAATTACATATAAGAGAATTTCTAATGGAATGCAGGTTCCATCAATCATTTATTACTTGAACGCAACTCTAAATTGACTTGGAAATGAACACTTACAACCAACATTTATTTCAAAATGGTAGTTATATCTAAATTTCCTTCATTGTGGTAAATGATGAATAAATATGACGTTAATATGTGGTATACGAACAGAAATGTAGGTTTACAAACTGTATCCAATTTCTATTTCCTATAGAATATCTTAATAACTGCAACTGTATTTCTTGGGCGTTTCGCTCTTTTTGGAGTTGCAGAAACTCATGCTTTACCATATTATTTATAACCAATTATTTACAACTAACGGCTTTAAATATTTTTAGATATATTGCGGGACAAGTTGTAGTTGCTTGATAAAAACTAGTTAGTACTGCTTGCTAATTATTCTACAGCAATTCTGTTTATGGTATGTCGATAAGAATCCTAATACGATGTGGAAGCGACGAGTATCTTTTTATTAGTACTTCTAATTAAATTGCCTATTTTAATAAACTAGTAGCTTCAAATACATGTGCAACAACAGTAACAATATAGGAAGAATACCAATTATGGCAGGTATTGTTAAAACAAAATAATAGATTTATGGTAATATATAAAAATGTTAATGAAAAGTCAGAAAAATTTACGACAGGTTATAACGTAAGGTTTGATTTAATGGCTATAATATCTTCAATATTTATTTACAAAACTTTATTAAAACATATTTGAAATTCTTCTATCGTATCAAATTAATTCCTCTTTCTCTTTTGAAGGTTCGCGAATTCTATGGATATATTTTAGCTTTTATTCTTCCAGGCCTGTCTCTCTTCTTTGTTGAACGAAGTTCTTCGTGTAAGATACATTAGCCATCTCTACTGAGCTAGGGTGGCGTAGTAGTTAACAGTACAGTCTAGCATTCGAGAGGTCCTGGATTCGATCCCCGGGACCCGGAGACATCTCTGAGATAAATACTATGGCAGTATTTCCACTAATTCCACCCTGATCATCTTCTTCTAAACCTAAGCTTGCGGACTTGCCATTATTTGTTGAAGACAAGTCCTACATGCCCCTACAGCAGCCAGCCCTCCAATGGGAGAAATTAAGATAACAACGATAACCATTCCCAACCACCTTTTCTACATTTCCTCTGTAATTGTCTTGTTATATTAATAATGTTCACGTTATAAGAGGTTCCACGAGGGCTGTCTAATACACTGTGCTAGTTGCAAAATGCAACAAGCTGGGCACCCAGGGGGTAAACCTAATTCGAGTTCGCTGAATTCAATGGTGCAAACCGTTTTTAA
>JAHWXV010087036.1:0-27871 GCA_024586415.1 Phrixothrix hirtus
TTTTCCGATTGTTCTAGAATACTGTTTCAAAAAACCTCATTTTCGAGGTTGTCACGTATGTACGTAACCTTAGGCCATATTTGCTTACTACACGGAAATTTCTGGAATTGAAAGTGAAAGGTATAAACAACATAATATACATGGCGTTCCGCTATAAACATCAATATTATGGATGGTCATATATTCATATCCGCCTATGCCACGTTTCGTCCCCGAATTTGTAATCCATCATCAATAATGCGGAGAATCCCTAGAAATCAAAGATGGCCGACAAAAACAACTAGATCTAAATATTCTAGCCACCAAATTAAACATAGCGATCGTTGAAATCCAATATGGACGTAGAAATTCAAATATTCCCGCCAAAATCCGGGGAAATTCCCTAGATTCCATGCTAAAAGTCCCCAGACATCCCCTAGAACTCTAAGATGGCCGCCGCGTTAAATGCGCCATTTTGTTTCAATCCGCCATTTATTTTGCCGCACTCTGTATATTTATGTTGATGCACTCTGTATATTTATTTTGACGCACCATGTATATCCATTTTGACGCACCCTGTATATATGTTTTGCCGCAGGCGTGTCATTAAAAACTCATTGGACTGCGGACGTTCATTAAAAAGTAATTAAAAAGCAATTATTAACGCAATTACCGGAGGAGGATAGGTGTCACAGAAGCGACTATCTCTATCTACGAACACATCTACTGAACCGATTTCATCTTGACCTAGGCCAAAGAAAGGCAAAAGTTATGGATACGGTATTTTGGGACTTGAAAGGAATCATTTAAGCGGATATTTTATCTTCCCATTACTACTCTCAGCTCTTGTGGAAAAGGAGAAAATCATGACGATGGAATCAATCCACCAGAAATGTGATTTCCCTCCATGATAATGACCGGTCACATACTGCTCAATTGCCATAAAATACACTGATAAAAATGCATTGAGAAATCCTTCCTCACCTTCACCTTGCGATTTTCATATCCTTGGGGCCCTTAGAGAAGCTCTAAGCAGTTTCAGATTTGAAGAAAATAACAACACTGAAAATTGAGTGCAATCAAAACCTTTTATTGCGAAATCATTCATAGCCTCCAAGAAGACGTGAGGAGGAGAGTATACCAAAGATTAACGCTTTTGTTTATTTGAATATTGTTTTAATAATAATTCGTGTCATATTTGAACTAACCTCGTATAACCTTTTTTGGTCTATAAGCGAATGCTTAATTTCTAACCAAGTAAAAATATTGCCTATCGAATTTTGTGATGCAAAGAATTTATATAAGATTTATCTACGGAACGAAATTTGGAGACAGCGTAAGTATTTTAATAATGAGTGCATGGTACAAACAGGATTTCCGAATGGTATAAATGTTCAAAAAGGGCAGAGAATACATCGGAGATAGGGATCGCTCTAGAAGACCACCGACTTTAACAAATGAGCAACACGTCAAATAATCAAAATTTTAGTGCTTGATGATCGACGATTGCAATTAAGAGAAATGTTTGAACTTGTGGAATATCATTTGGTTCACGGCAATAGTTTTGGGTGAAACGCGTCGGATCTCGCATGTTTCCAAACACGTCAGATTGTTGAATTTTTGGCCAGCAGTTTAACGAATACCATTTCGCAAGCTCACTATTTGCCTAATATGGCAAAATTTGGATTTTTCTATCCAATTGCTGCGTGTTCCAAAATCGACTATTACAGGTGCTTCGAAAGTTGCAATGGGAGAAGATGAAATCTTTTGTATTAATAAGTATTGTCCCAGTACTTTTTGATTACTGCACTATATTAAAAGGTTCACCAAATGCTCACAATTCTTCCCAGCTCTATGGAAATATTCTCTGAAAACAATTCTTTCGTGTCATTCAAGTTTTCTGACTAGTTGTGCTTTCGTTTTTACTTAGTCTTAAAAATAATGCATTGAAAACATTAGCGGAGGACAGGGTGGCCATTTACAATTAGTTGAAGCTGAGCTAAAATCAAGCCCTAAGAATTTCTGGAGAAATGTGAATGTTGCTCAAACCAATAATTCTCCCAGCACCATAATAGATATCCGGTGGATGGTTTGAAATTGTTAATTTCTTCTCCGATTATGTGTCGCCTGTGTATGTTAAATCCACAACCACAGATAACTGTAATATTAATATTATGTCACAATCAAATCGCCATGATTTTGATTTTAATTTTACACTTACACTATCCACAAAAGGAATTTTTAACTTAATCTCGAATATGAAGTTAAAATTTTCCAATGGGCTTGATAAAGTTCCGAATTTTTTCATAGTAAACTGCATTTTTCTCCGTGCACACCAATATACTTATTGATTTACTTGTCGCTTTCTTCTCGCGTTTTCCCTGAAACTTCGAAACAAAACTTTGTAACACCTATATATAAATCTGGCCAACACAATTTAGTAACCATCTACCGCAGAATTAACATCCAGTCAATTTGGGCTACAATGCTAGATAAAATCGTGTCGAAACAAATCTATTTTATCATACCAGCATGCATTTATCCCGGGCAGATCGACTTTATGGAATTTATTAGTCTATAAGCATTTTCTATCTATTACACTGAATGCTAATAAACAAGTTGACTCGATTTATATGGCTTTCTCCAAAGTTTTCGACATAATTAGTCATTCACTATTCATCTACATGTTAAATCACCTGTGTTTCCATAATGTATTTTTATTTCGGATTATCCTGTACTTGTATAGAAAACAAGCTGTGCGTATCAAAAACTTTCATTGTACTCCAATCTTGGTTACTTCTGGAGTTCCCCAGGGATCATATTGTGGTCCTATCGTTTTTGCATTATTTATTAACGATATTTTTAGTGCAATAGAACATAGTCAGTTTCTTATTTATGCAAATCATCTAAAGCTACATCATGATATTAATAATATTCATCATTGGAATATTAATAATCAATTAGATTTAAATATTAAGAAATGTTCTACGATATCATTCTACATATACAGAAATTCTGTCAAATTTAAATACTCTATATACTCTGCTACTCTGCTTTGACCAAGGTTTTAATTTTAATCTACATATTTAAGTGTGCGCCTAAAGTCACTCTAGGTATAATTTTGAGAATTGGTAACGATTTTACAGTTAACTGTTTGAAAGTACTGTATACTTCGCCATTTAAATGTCACCTTGAATATGATCTCTCTCGAATAAAGAACTGCCTACAACATGTGTTTAGAAAAGATTTTTATGTTGTGATGAATATAAAATCAATAGGGAGCACATTAAAGGACATTATGAATTAATTAATACTAGGCTAAGTATCAAGTTACTAAATGATCGTCGAATTATTAGTGATATATGCATATTTACAGATTAATAAATGGCCAATTAGACGCTTCTGATTTACTGACAATGCTGGATTTTAATGTTCTACATCGTTTTACAAGATCAACATTTTTATTCAAGGAAAAGACTTTTATACCCAATATTGCGAAAAACAATTTTATCAGACGTTTAACACATTATGCACATAAATTTTCCAGTATGCTTGGTTCAATGTATATAGATCATCGCAGGTTCTCTTTAAAAGAAGTTTAGTAATCAATCTGAAGGGTTAATTTTTGTTTTTGTTATTTTTCAGTAGATTTTACTCGAAATTATATATTAGATTTACTACATAATTATTTGGTTTATTTGAAGGTTCTTATTATTCATTACTACTATCTTTTAGATATTTTTTCTTTATTATTATTTTATTTCTTGTAAGTAGTTCACAATTTGTGATTTTTATATAACATTCAAAGGGCGATACCGTAAGTAAAGTAATTATTATTATTATTATTAATTGAACCACTTTTCCCTGCCTATATTTGTGGAGCTATTTCGATCGAATATGGCGATGCATCGGCATTTTAAAGCAAAATTGTAAATTTCGTAAGACATCACTTATTTGTGACAAATTGTTATCACACATTACTTATTTTTAAATTATACTCTCTTAATGGTTATCAGTCATTCTTGCTTATGTTATGTATTATGAAACTTTTTTATTCATTTTGAATTACTGAACTTAAAATTATATATTTTAAAAATCGATTAAAGTAAACATCCAGAAAAATGTGTCCCCATTAAGGATCCATGTCAAAGTGCTAATTACAACACAACAACAACTACAGGAACGAACTTCTACCGGCACATTATATTTGCTGTACGTATTTAATTTTAATATTTTTAAGAACTCGCATTAATTTATTGCTTTTTAAGTTACATTTTTAATGGTTACCAGTCATTATTAATTATTTTGATATATTATGGAACTTTTTTATTGGGGGGTTTTGTACCCACTGATTCATTGATTTTTTTAAAACAAATAATATCAATGTAAGTAATCCGAAATTAATAAAAGGGTTTCATAGCATCTAAAAATAATGAAGAATGGCTAGTAGCCATTAAACAAATGTAATTTAAATAGTACGAAATGACATCCGATAAAAGTTGATCAAAACTTAATTTGAATTCTTAAAAATATTAAAATTAAATACTCTAGGTATGGAATCAAATGCTGCTAAAATAAAAATAATTATTAATTAGTTGAGAACAAGCCTTTGCAAAAACTCAAAATCTAAAATTGTGTCAAAGGTTTTAAATAAACTAAATATGTTTCGAAGAAAAAAATCAATCTTCGTTATCAAGCACAATAATATGGATAACCAACTTGACAAGATACATGACAATAAAAAGTATCAAACAAGGCAAAGTGATTAAAAAATATAATATTTTTTAATTAAAGGAAGTCAAATGTCATTTAAATCAACAGAATTCTTCATTATTGCATTTTTTGTAAGTTATTTCTCTAAGTTTTCTTTTGGAAATGTTAGACTCTCTGAAAATAAACACCTTTCCAAAAAATTTATGACCCATTTCAAACGAATATTCAGCAATTTAAAATTTTTTAAATTGGTCGTTCTTAATGCATCTCTTATGTTCACTAAGTCTTATTTTCAATGTTCTTCCATTTTCTCGAATATAGAATTTACCACGGTGTCATAATATTTTTTGGAAAGCTAAAATTATTTCCATAGAGTTTAACATTGTCAAAAGAAAATTTAGGGAAACAGCTTACATAAAATGCAATGATAAAAATTGCATTTCGAAGAATGCTGTTGATTTAAATAACATTTGGCTTCCGTTAATTAAAAAAAATGTATTTATTAATCACTTTAGCGTGTTTGATGTTTTTTGTCATCATTTGTATTTACAAATTGATTTATCCACGCTGCTTAATAACGAAGTTAGATATCTTTTTCGAAACGTTGCGTTTGTTTGAGTTGGTTCAGGCATTTCTTGTTCATTTATAGTAAAGCCGAAAGTTATTAATCGTATTTACAGATACCATAAGGGTCATTTTCAAATGGGTCTTTTTTATAAATTAATACGGCTGTTATACGCAAAATTTCATATATAAACATTTTTATGTTTTAGTTTTTAGTTAATACAATACATTGCAAATAAGATCTAAAAAAAACCATACGTCAGTAGTACTAGCAGAACACAATTTTACCAGTACGGGTATACAAGTATTCGTTAAATTCGAATGTAATCAGTTTTTTGTACATTTTATTTAGAGTGT
This sequence comes from Phrixothrix hirtus, assembly GCA_024586415.1. Lineage (NCBI taxonomy): Eukaryota > Metazoa > Arthropoda > Insecta > Coleoptera > Phengodidae > Phrixothrix > Phrixothrix hirtus. The sequence goes on from JAHWXV010087036.1 coordinate 5,614, forward strand.
ACTGAATTAACTGAAAGATAAACATTAAAGTTTTGATATGTAAAATTTCCTTATTTTTACGTAAAGAGCAATATCAATTGGTAAAAGAACCTATTTAAAAATGACCCTTAACGTATATGTAAGTAAGATCATAAGTTTTAGCGCCAAAATGAGTCTAGGAGTTTAAAATTAGTGCGTGTTATTGACATCAACATTAAATAAGTGCCTTTGGGAAATAAGTATCGCATGTTTCTTGATTTTCCTTAGGTGGCAAAGCTATATTTTACGATTTCATTGCCTCAAGTTAGCTCATCATTGAACTTTTCTAGGCAAAATATGATTGCGTCAGTTGCAAGTGGTTCACTTATATACAACGTTCTGGATGCACCACCTTGTTGCATCTTTGCGATATTGAACCAAGAATTTACAAGAGCGAGGTCTAAAAAGTTAAAATAAACTCTAACTGGCCATTTTCTAGTTCCACAATTAATGCGGTACGTAGTCGTTTTGCAAAACGTAATAGTCTATCGCGTTGTTTTTTTGTCATCGATAATAGATCAGCTCTTCATAGCTCATGTTTAGCTCTTATCTGCCCACCAACCTCCAAATTATGTGTTAAATGCAAATAATTCCTTAATCTAAAAAACATATTTCTGGGATTTTGTATAATACATAGTGGCACCCACAAACCACTTGGATAGCATATCTGAATACGGGAACGCTTTAAACAACTAGCCTGTAGTCGCCTTTGGTATAGTTTAAAAATTGTCTGTTACGTGCTTCTGAAAAAATATCCCTACAATCTTCAGAAAAATGCCGTTAAAAGTAATTTAATGCGGTCCAATCTTCTCTTTCTTCACAATTACACTTTTTTGTGGTTCAAAAACGTTAGAATAAAAACATCTTGTTTTTCATTTAAAATTTCGTTTTTGTTTGTTATTATAATTTTTTATTAGCTGTTTCTTCACTTCAATTAAGAACAAATCTTCTTCCAGATCTTGTGTTGACTTTCTCTTCCGTGTGCAGGCTACCATCTTCATTCGAAACTTCTTCTGAAGAACTCATTTTCAAGGTTATTTTCATCATCTGTTCATGCATGCTTTCGATCAACTGTAAATTTATAAAAAAGAGTTCAAAACCCCAACTTTTTTATAATGACCCAAGTTTGATTAATAATATGTACCCGGGACTCAACCAACCTTAATGCGCCTCTGAGTACAAGAAGTCCGCGATTTGGTAACACAGTTTCAAATATAGCAATTATTTAAATAATTGTTACTAACCATCCAACAACACTTTAATAAAAGCATATAACGTATTTCGTAAGCATATAATCAAATTCATATAGTGCGCTGTTTAGGTCACAGCAAACAGAAGATCTTAGTAACATTTTTTGATCAGAGCAAGTTGACATCTTAAAAATTTTGACTAACGTACAGTTAGATTTAAAACTTCAAAGACCTTGACGAGAAAATAACATTTGATAAGAGTATTTCGTACAATTACTAGTATAGATTTATTACAGCCGATTGTCTGTAAACATGAATTCATTAAATACAGGGTGCTGCAAGAAGGTTGTCCGTTTTAAGATAAAATATTTTGTTTTTGGCTTAACATCTCTTTCAGAGCATACTAGAAACTAGAGAGTTTTCAAAATGTACAACTAACGAAAATTGTAAGTATTTACCTTGAAAGTGGGCCAAGCATTATTTCAAATCTGCGGCGACTTCGACGAACTTTTAACGTCAGACATATACTTTCAAGCTCATAATACGCAGAATGGTAGCCAAATTGTTTGAGACTGGATCTGTGGGTGACGCGAGAAAGTCAGGCAGGCCGCGAAAGGCAAGATGAGCTGAAAACATCCAACATGCAAGAGAAAGCAACCCGACAACTTTGCGCAATTACAAATAAAACGACGGCACCTACAGCGCATTTCGAAACAAGATCTGCACTGGTGCAAAAACTTGACCTTCAAAATTTCCAGTTATGATTAGAATTCAGTCGTGTCTTTTTAAATTTTGCAGATGCACACCAAGATTTTGTCAAGAAATGATGAGACTTGTTTCCATCCAGTGGATTAGTTAATAAGCAAAATTTACGTTACTAGGGTATAAAAAAATTCGTAATTGGTTCATGAAGGACCTTTGCATAGTGAAAAAGTAACAGTGTGGTGTGCAGTTTCCACTTAAAGAATTGGGACCCTTCTTTGGAGGACGAAGAAGGCCAAACTCAAACTGCAAATGCGAGGCATTATAGGCATATACCTGTTAACTTTTTTTTATTACAGATAGACGAAGAGGATGACGATTGATTTCAGCAGGATGGTGCTAGAGCCCATACTGCAAGTGATGGGCAACATTTCCACAATCAAGAAATTTCCAGAGATTTGAGATGGTTCCCAAGCTCTTCGGATCTCACGGTTCTTGACTTTTTTCTTTGTGGCCACGTCAGAGCTACAAAAACTTAAAGAACTTGAAGACAATATTCGGCGAAAAATTGCGTAAATATCTTAAGAAACATTAAATAAAGTCATGGAAGATGTTGTAAAAAAGGCATCAATTTGTGAACGGAAAAGGTCACCATTTAACAGACATTATTTTTCGAAAGTAGTATATGAAAACTGTGCTTAAGTAAATAATTTTGAATAATTCTTTAATTTTGTTTAAAATGGGAAGCCTACTTTTGCGCCACCCGGTACAATTTGTACCTGGATTCTTCCTAATAGGGATCAAAATTTTACTAAAGGAGTTTTCTCATGTTTGTTAATTTATTGTTCACATGAGTTTATTTAAAATACTATTTGTTTATTTAAAAAGTTTGTAATTATTTGGCTTTTGTTAAGTTATTGTGAAGTTATTTCTTTGACAGTTAATTTAAAAATACTAGCGAAAAACGGTACCAGGGAAGGCCGCTTCGAAAAAGAGTTTAGAAAATTCAAAATGCGGTGAAAAGCAAACGTTTGCATCACTAAGTCGGTTGTCTGAGCGATAATAAAGTTTTCCCGCTTAGACTAGGAACTTGTGTTACCGGTTGTCGACTTTGCGATTTCTCATGTAAAAAAGATAAATACGCATGTTACAACAAGTGATTTATAAAACATCGTCCTTGTTAAATTGAAGTGCCAAGTTCTTCTAAATTAAATCACTATTTGCAATGTAATAATGAAACGAATAAGATATAGTGTCAAAAATGCGATCAAGAAGAACTATCATTTAATAATCATCAACTTTACACGATAGATGACGACACTATTGTACGGCAAGAGAACAGGAGCTAATAATAATTAATGTATAGAATTGCATTATTTGTTTTCACAGCCTTGATCCTGCCATCCTTGCTGCCGTGATTATTATTTTAACTATTCTAGACAATTAAAGAAAAAATGTAACCTATAAACAATGTTTGTTTTTTATTTCTTTATTTATCTGCGCAATTTGATTATATTCTTAGGAGACACGCTATATATCATTCATTTGATAAAATCAAACTGGTTGTGTGGGCATTTACCTGTATTTGAGCACCTGCCTACAAATGAGCAAAATTTAGATAGAATTCTTTACTAGAATTTTTTGGTCTGTCGAGTACGCTGAACATTTGGGCTCCAACAGAAATTTTTGTGTTAGTAGAAAATATTTTATTTAAATATCCAGTCGATTGGACAACTGGAACGAGGAGGATAACATAAAACAATTTATATCGCTTAAATGTTTGATCAAAACCGCATCACTGAGTTTTGCGTGAAATGAAGAACATAAAAAATTAAATTTAGGAAATTCTGGCGTGTATCTAGCCTTTCGCTAGAATAGTTTTCTTCGGCTTTGTTTATAGTTGTTTATGTCGTTAGTCCAGAAAACGATCTTCCACAAGCCTCGCCTACGCCGTTGTCTGCGAGAACAAGTACTTACAAAAGCATTTTTTGGATATGTGCCGATGTTAATATAATTTCCGAAATAAATAAGGGCTTTCTTAACGTATTAACCATGTTGTAATGTGATTGCTACGCAATAACGCGTTAGCAGCCAATGGAATATTACGTCCCCGTTTTCTGTTCTAGTCTGGTAGCCAATGTTATCGGACACGCTGATAAACATGGGCGCCTGCAGAAAAATTTCCAGAGGGGGCAACACTTAGAGTTACTTCTACGATTATAATCTGCGGTATTTCATACTCGGCCCCGTGGTTGGGGACAAGTGTGCCGTTTGCCCCTTTCTGCGAACTCAAAAATTCTGTACTTTATTTTGTTCAACAAATAAATTCTAGAAAATGAAAGTTAACAATTAAAATAATTTTAAAGTGTGGATGCAAATTAGCAGTGCACCTTCTTTTTATTAATTTATCCCCCCGGAATAAATCTAAATTTTTCAATTTAATAAATTTCTACTTTCTAAATAAATGTTTGTTATTTCGCTAAGCAAACCTGGTAATTTTAAAGCTAGTATAATGGCGTGCTTCATGAATTACAAATCCTGAATTTCAGAGCTCATATGTTAATTGTACACTTTAACTTGAAAATCAATTCACCTGTCTTTAACAAACACCGTTTTCATTGTAATTCTGAAAATAGAGGCACGTTTATTGCACAAGAATAATTTTAATTTATCTGCTTGATTTATGCCTTTACATATATATTTTTGCCGTTTTAAGAGTTAAATATGAATATCAAATATTTTTAGGTACAGAAAGATTATGAATTATGAAAGATGATTCAGAATCAGAAATTGCTATGAAATAAATATTGATTGTTAGAAAATATTTACTTTTTCAATTTTATTTTCTTTGAAAACGCATTTTATCAAAATAAAAATTATAACAGTCAAGAAATTGGACGCACTTAACTTGAACATTAGCGCAAAAGCTAAAAAATGAACAAACAAGCGTTAATGAAATTCAATATTCTTTCAGGGTGCTTGAAAATATGCCAGTAAGAAGTAAATTAGATAAGTTAGAATAATATATTTTCGTCACCTTTCGATTTGTTCGATAATAATTTCAACGTTATAAATTTATATATCATAATAATTGTGCTCATCAATCACATAATAAGTTACGAAGTTTTGATTGTCAATGCAACTGCGAAAAACCAGTCCATTTCGTTGCAAGTTCGTAAATGCGAGTAACATAATGGATATGGTTTACTGATTCGGCGAATCTGTTTATAAAAACCAAAAGTCGCTTCGAAGTAAAACAGATCAACAATGGTACGTCGACCTGTATATGAGGATAACAAATGATCACTATTATTTATAATTATTCTACATCGTAAATAATTTTTAGTTATTAAAGATTTAAGATCTCTGCCTTATACATTTTAACTTCGTTAAATTTGGGGAACGATTCATAAAATTGTGGTTGTACTAATTTATTAAACACGAGGGAGCTCCACAAATCTACGTACAAACAATTAAATAATACGTATTAAAATGGAGCTAATTGAAATAAAGCTTTTGAATTACATAAATTAATTAAAATTATGGGGCTTTTAAAACGGGGGTCATGTAATCAGTTTAGGAAAGGCTCTTCTTGTTTACCTGTTGGTCGAACACCTGCAATATACCACTTTATTGTTTGTGTATTTATTGTAATTTTTTAATTTAATATTTTGAAAAATTTTAAAAATGGTACATTAATCTCGAATGCTCGCGTGGGACTTTTTTATACATCTTTTCGGAAGAATTTAAAATTAAATTACAAAATTTTCAAAAACCTTTTAAAATTCCCAGATGAATAACAGCGGTGACAACTGAAGTGACAATCATTATTTTTCTTAAAGTTGTTAATATAACTGCCTAAATTTCATACCTGAGTTGTGACATCTGATAGAGGAGTACCTTTAGTGTTGGCGGCAACCCATGCCTCGGCGAAGGTCTCCATAGCACTTTGAAAATCCATCCTCATTAATTTACATTTATTCACAGAAACTGACCGAAATCAGTATCTTATCATTCGTAGCAACAACGTGACTAAACGTGCGGAGCGCAGATCGACAACGAACCAACACACACGACTGTCGGAAACGGACTAACTCGTAACGTTTGAGAATTTCGTACGTTCTCCGGGGTTAGCTCGAGCCACCCCTTCCTGCTGTATTCGTCTCATGAAGAGTGCTACAAAAACCATCAGTTGCTTAATGAACTCGGCCTGCCCACTAACCAACCAGATTTGTAGTTTAGCATTTTTAAGTCCAGTTTTGAAACATCCGCATTGTAACTAACTCTACGTTTCCAAACAGTCGCAAAGTTTTAGTTATCCTGGCGTCTTTGTCGTACAGCTCTTATTATGCTATTAATCATTTTTAATTAAATTTGCCACGGAATAAGTTTTACGAAAAATATACAATTTCGCGGTTTTCATTTAAAAAAAAATATGAACTTTATCGAAAACGCTTGCGCCACCGTTTACAAAATGCGCCGCGACGTCCAAATAGCTGTGTAGGCGGAGTCCTTGGGCTGGGATAGGCGGGATTCCAGAATATAGGGATGTCCTTCCTGTAACAAAGGGTTCAAGCAAATTATTCATCCTCTCGCAGATTTCCGCAAAATAAAATAGTGTTCGTTTCAAAGCTGTGCATACAGCTCATTCAGAAGGTCCCATATGTGGTTTGAATAGCTAACGATAGACGAATAAACTTTCTTTTAACATAATGGTTCTTATATGGAAATTTTTTACTTACAGATTCGCTTTCTATAAAGATTGCCATCATTTCAAATACATTATAGTTAAAAGCTTCAGATGCGTCAAATAAACGGTGGCTTACGTAGGAACGTGCTTTTATACGAACAAACGAAATTTGTGTTCTCGTTACTATTGTAAGGGAAACTCGGAAACTTATAATAAAATTATACTTAGGAAATTTAGGCGATGTTAATCGAAGGTAAGAGATTAATCAAGTTAGCGCAGGTACACGTCTTTATGTATTTAATCCATCTTACATCACACCGCCTTTACGTTGCTTATATTCAAACACTCCACTTCTCAACTTTATCCCGAACATATTTGAATGTTAACAATAAATATTTAACCCTTTTACCTTATATTGATTTTTATAATTCGGTAAGATGAAAATGTTAACAAATAATACAAATTTGCGAAAAAAACAAGAACGGTTACTGAGAAACACTTTACCGTGAAAAGGAAACGTTTGTTAGCAACCTTCCCTCAATTACCATCTTAATGTCTCGGAGCTGTTACGGTTTAAGCGAATTGTGAAAGATGAAATAACTTAAAAGTTTATGTTGTACAATAACTTAATTGAAACGGCTTAAAAATTATTTTAATTTATCAAAATCTATTCAAAAATTTATATATTACTTAGTTTCAAAAATTATAAAAAAATACATAAATATCGACATCCATTTTGCAATAAAATATATGCATGAAATAAAATTTTCTGAAATTTTCATTTCTTGAAATTACAGAAAATGAAACCGATAAGTATAGAAACAAAAGAAGAACAGGATAACTGAGACCGATTTATATGCACTGCACAGATGTGCTGCATATTAGCCGCTTTCCATTTATACAAATAGTATTAAAACTAGGAAAACTGCAAAAGTCAATCTAGAAGATTGAGATCGTACCACAAATTAATTACATTACTTCAGAAATCGCGATATATAAATAATAAAGCCATAATTTAAATGTACCTTTAATTACAATATTGAATACACACAAAAATTTTAACCCTGTCTACCTGTCTGCAGTTTGTCACATAATTATCACATCCTTTACGAAATTACAAATAAATCGTTTTAGGAAAATATGATGTGCATGACTATTAAACGGTTATAAATAAACAGGGTGCAACGTAACTCCTTTATTAAACGGACGGTGGCCCACAATAAAATAATGCAAAATATGAATAAGTTTAGACAGAAATGTGAGAATCTCTCCTAGATACTCTACGCCGGGATAATTACAGCAAAACAAGATTGGGCGACTGCAATAAGTATTAGATTGCAAATTTGAAGTTCATTTGTCAGAAAATTTGTTACAACACTTACAGCTATAATCAATTAAAAAGCTTTTTATGCGCGTAATACCTTTTGCCTTATATAAATATGTTTTTCAAATGTAATTGCTTTGAATAAATAAGTAAAAGTCATTCAAGTGCAAAAGGGTTAAATTAGTATAAAAAGTTAGGTAATAAAATAAAAAAAACTTCGCTCTCCGAAGCAGCCTGTTCGTCTAGGTTTACTTTATTTTTCAGCGAACTATTTTGTAGCGATAAATGTGATATAGTTGTGTCCGATGATGGTAAAAGTTTACATTTATAATTTCAGCATCCTTTTTACTCCGTTTTCGTGAGCTTCTTTACCTAGTTGGCCTTGGGTAAAACAGCATGTTTTATTACTTCCGCTCCATGCAACCTTATTAGTGTATAATACCACGAATATTTTGTAACAAATAACTATGTGTTTTCATGGTAGACAGGGTGTCCTGGAAATAAGCGCATTACACTAACAGTATTTACGATACACGACGTTTATAAATTGTTTCTAAATTATATAGTTTACAAATGTTTCCAAATAAATATTAATTATAATACTTGACTATTACAATTGCTATTCAGCTAGCGATATGCTTGACAGCATTAATGACGCATTCTGATTATTAATGCTAGACGTTATTTAAAACACTCAGCAAACATTAATGGCAAATGTAGTCATTAATAAAAAATGTTATCCAATAGTTTGTTTAAACTATTTTTAAAATTTTTATACCTACATACATATTTATTAAACTTATAAGATGAAAATTAATGTGATTATTTTATTCAAAGCGGTAAAAAATCTTTTAGTCACAAGCTTTGGTAAGAACAACTCATTTTTATCAAGATTCTAACATACGAATAGTTTCTTTTAGGCGTTCTACAGAATTTAAGTAGGTGTTCTTAAAAATGTTAAAATTCCGTTCCATATTTCAAATAATTATTTCAACAGTGATGATGCAATAAAAACAGATTTACCTAAGATAATATTTTATTATAAATTCCTGTTTTCATAATTAAGTAAGCGTTATTAAATTTATAAGAATAACCACATATGATTTTTTTCGGATTAGATGAATAATTTTTGCAGATATGTGTTCATTAAGGTCCTGTGTATACATGTGTTAACGAATGTGTCTTACTGACCAGACACTCTGTATTGTTTACATTTTTCGTAATTCACTTCAGACCCAATAATTACTGCAGACTGCGTTTTGGAAAAATATCTTTACAGTTTTGCATGCGTTGGTTAGTCTGCTGTTTTTGCTGAGACTCTCAATAAATGGTTTCTACCAAGCTTTATTTTTCCTTATTGTTACCTGTCTCTTTATAATTCTATATTTTAAATTGGTATCATGAAAGTAAACAACAATTGAAAAATCAAATCCAAGAATGAAGAGTCGACAATGCAAACTTGTAAATCATTCATGTTCATGTGTTTCGCTTTACAGGTGACCTAATTCCACTTACGATGTAGTAACCCTTTCCATCCACGATTGTTAAAATTAACTATTTACTTCTCTTCAAAAATGTAATTGCTTCAATTTATAATATATTTTTAGATAATTTTTAGAGTTTATAAAAATTCGTTTCGCGACTGGTGCTCGATCCCATGCCCTTTGGCTTTACGCGTCAATGCTCTATCACTGAGCTAACGAGGGACTTGAACACCATTCGACAAACGAATCCATATAAATTATACATATTTTACTAATGTGAAACAGACAACTAACACTCAACCAATGATGAGCCCGCAAACGCTAAGGTTTCACTTAAGGACCTGGGATCGAGCCCCTGTCGAGGAACGAATTTTTATAAATTTTAAATATATCTAAAAATACATTAAAAATCTTTATATTTATATTTCTATTCCTTTTAGAATAAACTACTATTACTTACTAATTGATTAGGTAGGAAATCTATACCCCACTATTCTGTTTCTTTATTGGTCAATGTGTTTCATGTGTTTCCTTCGCAAATAGCCCAAAAGATGTATAAAATACAGTAGAGGATGGCACAGGATTTACTAGACAATTTTTAGTTAATTACCAGCGGCGTCCTAGGAAATTTTTTAATTATTACCCTTGTTCAGTTATTAAGTTGTTTCTTTTACCGCCGAGGTTTGGATGAGCAAATTCCCTTTGATTTTTTCTTTAAAAAAAAACAATTAGATATTATAGGGATTTCAAGTGTCGAAGTGTCAAAGTTTATATTAACTTCATTTAACTGCGAACACCCCGTATATGTTTTACATTTTTAATTCATGTTTTTCGGATTAAAAATATTAAAATAAATGTATTAAATTGTTTAGTGCAAACCATGATTTTACATTTTAAATGGCTACTGTTGTATTAAAGTAGTATTTCATATTTTAGAAATTCCAGTCATTTCAGACGTTTCGAATACAGTTCTGCTAAATAAATTTGCTATTAAATTTTTGTTTTAAAAATTATTCAAGTTCTGAGTAAAAATACATACTTTGTAACGAAAACTTCTTTTAATAAAAATTCGATATCGCATTTGTCTTGAAACTAACTAATTCAGGCGATTCCACATTATAATGTGCAACCCAACTTGATATGGTTAAAATCTATAATTCTTATCAATTGCTAAATCAATTTTAAAAAATGGAGTAATTACTTGTATTACAATAGATGCAGGCTCTAAATTGCATAGTTTTCGAAATATATGCAGTTAAAGTTTTCAGCCCGCCCCTGCTGTTTAATTTGATCTACTGAGTTGAACAAGAAATGGCTTTAGCCAGTGACCGAAGCCGAACGAACAGCTTAATATAATATAGAAGTGCAACGTGTAAACGCATTTTAATGAACATATATTTTGTACGTCATTTTCAACCACATGCTTATATTTGCTTATATTTTCAGAAACGTTCTCTATTTTCCTGTTTTGTTATCTGCCTTGGGTTTTTACTCTTATCCATTCTTTTTCAGATACAGTGCCACCAAGCTTAAAAAAGCCCCGGAAAATATGCGAACTAAAAATAATAACAAACGGCAGCAACTAATCATATCGCTGTATTTAAAAATGTACATTCTGCATCAAATCTTATTTTAATGCCGTCTGTTTCAAGACGCCAGTTTACCGTCGATAAATCTATTTTGGTAAGTAAATTAATATATACATACGTTAAATTACAATCATGTATTGTTATGTTAAACACTAATACAGCCGTAAATTATTATATTTGTTAAGAAGAATTAAATAAACTTGGTAGACCATAAACGTTATCTTGTTTTAGCTATACTGCATCATGAGTTCAAGTGGAACAGTCGTTCATTCAGAAGCTCGTAACATTATTGGAAGTGTTGTCGAATTCTTCGATCAACAGAAAACAGATGTTTGTTGGAGATTTCCTCTAGAACAATCTACTGAACTAGCAGCAGCTGCTACAGGCATGTCTACTATATTTATCAAACCTATTCGGAAAGAAACAAAAGTAGCAGGAACGTCAGCACTAAAATCTCCGAAGAAACAACGATGCAGTGTACCACCAAACAAAATCGAGTTAGACGAGACTGACCACTGCATTTTGCGACGAACCATTCATGAAGATTATACTGCCGACAACACTGTACCAACTGTGAATTTGTTAGTAAAGAAAATGCATGAGAAAATCAACTATTCAGGTGGATGTGAAATGTTACGAAAGTATTTAATAAAGCTAGATTTCAAGTTCACAAAATGTCAAGACAAACGTACGCTATTAATAGAAAGAAATGATACTGTGGCTAAGCGTTCTAGATACTTACAAAAGTTAAGGGAAAATGATAAACGAAACGATAATAAAAGGCCGGTTGTGTATTTGGACGAAACGTACATTCATCCATTGTATGGTTTTAGTAAATGCTGGCAGTCTCGTGAAGAACCGGGCGTTTATAAATCAAAGAGGGCTGGTCAGAGGCACATTATAGTTCATGCTACTAGTTGTTCTGGATTTATTAACAATGCCCTATTAATTTTTAAGTCACATGGTAAATCGGGAGATTACCACGATGACATGAATCAGATAAATTTTATACAATGGCTAGAAAAACAGTTAATACCAAATTTACCAAAAAACTCCATTGTAGTAGTGGATAGCGCACCGTATCACAGCGTGATAAGCTGCAAGTCATCGCAAAGAAGTAATTAGAACGTGGCTAGAAGCAAATAACATTTATACAACCGAAGATATGTGAAAAGCTGAGTTACTACTGTTAGTTAAATAAATTTCTTGTAATATAGTTTATTATGTTGATGAACTCTTAAAGCGACATGGACATACAGTTGTATGATTACCTCCATATCATTGTGATCTAAATCCTATAGAACTGATTTGGAGTACAATGAAAAGAAAAGTAGTGGCAAGCAATGCGCAACAAAAAGCTAGTGATATTTGTGATTTAGCAAAAAGTGCATGTGCAGAAATTATAAAAGAAGAATGGGAGAAACATTGTATGCATGTAAAGCATATTGAAGAATACATGTGGAAAACAGATCGTTTAACAGATGATGTTATCGACAATTTGTCATTTCTGGTGAACACCAGGAGCTCTGACGATGAGGATATGTTGGCATCAGAAGCTAGTGATTGAGAAAGTTCCTAATAACTTGCTATTATATCCAAATAAGGATTTTAAGTGGATCTTTCACTTCAGACAAAATTGTAATTCTATTTAATAGATTGAATTTGTTATCAGTTGGGATAATTATTTAAAATTCAAAATTTTTTTTAGACTAACTTGTAATTTACTCATTTAAAACAACATAATAGTAATATTCTCCTTAATTTTGATATTAGTGATTTCATGTTGTTTTATTACATTGTTGTTTAAGTAAATATTGGTTTTTATAATAAAAGGCAACATGTTTGTTTTTATCCTTTATGGCTGGTTATGCAGCCAATAATACTTAGATGTGTTTTCTATTTTCTGCATAAATTACTCCAAGTTTATATTTTTCACTATGAATATATATGATGAACTATTAACTCCCTCAGCCGCGCCCACTCAAGGATGCTTTAAGCTTGGCGGCACTGTACTGTTTCTACTTTTTCATGTCTAAGATCGTCTGATGCAGTTACTGGCGTCTTTATACCTGAGGTAGCTTACTCAGAGCCGTACGCAGCTATTTTTCTTGGGAAGGCCAAATTTCTAAAAAAGTGAATTTTTTTGCGTTCGTGTCAAGTTTTGACATTTCACCCACACCTCTCTATATCCTTCTCTCACTTTTTTAAAATAGCAGAAAGCTGTATTAAAATTATTAATACAAATGTTTTTAAAATGAACCCAAAGTGATGGACTTTCACAAAATAGGGGCGGTCGTCAACCCACCCCGCCCCCTCTTACGTACGTGACTGGCTTACTTATATAAAAGTACGCAAGATATTCTTCTTGAACACTGTAGGTCGATGAAGAGAATTTGTTTGCTTTTTTCAGTTTTTGGGATCTGCTGGAATATGATTTATTGAAGACTGCCATTTGCCCCTCTATCGCAGCTAACACAGCTTTATAATGCTATTGCCGTCATTATCTAAGGAAGTTGGTTCTTCCATTATTAAAATTTCGGATAATCTGACAATTTCAAGGTAAAGGGCCCTAAATGCTGAATTACTGTTGCTGTAATTTCCTTGAATAACTCAATAGCTAGCGCATTTTCTAATATTTTAATGGGCTGCAAATGATGGGGATCTATACAGCTTCCACAATCGTGATATTTTTAAGTGGGATACTGCTCCGTCAAAAATGAAAAGCGAAGGACCAAAATCTTTATAAGAAGCGAAATGCGCAACACATGCAGCAGAAATTACATTTTCCATGCTCTTCTTTTGTTTAGGTAGGAGGGGAGGGGGCGTGTAATTTATAGTTTTTGTTCTTGCCCTTGAAGAAGAAGGACGGTGGAAAGGCTTAACCTAAAGCACATGCATTGCTACGTTCTCTAAATGTGCAGATGCAGTAGATACAATTATTCAGGATATTACAGAATAACGCACACATTTTAAGGAGATTGCTCTTGAGGGCTGGTTTGACCATTGAAAAATATTTAGCAAAATGTAATAATGTAATTTTAGAAATTACAACCATAAAAATATTAGTATCGAGGTAAAATACTGTTTATTTTATAACATATTTTACTTAATGAATAAATTGTGCAATTCGAATCATTCTATATTCATTTCTCATTTTTATGTACCAAATAAAAAAAACCTAAACGATACAATTTTACAGCATATTGAAAATTTTCCTAGTTAAATTATTGAATAAAACAATTGTTTAAATTCAAGTTTTATTCACATTTTAAAATTTAATGAAAGATAATATTTTATAGTTATTTAACAAACAATTTGTAATTAAGCTATTTACTTAATACTTAAAATTTACAAAGCACATTTAAGCGATATCTTATTTTGATTACTACCTGTCTACTTTATCACTGCAAATTACACGAAATACGATTAATTTTACCGTCCGTTTATTATTGTTCCGGCATGCAAGTTCTCAAAAGTAACTGCCTTGACAAGTGTATGTTATTCTGTAAAACTCTGTATAATTCTTTTTCTCTCCATCACAGATGGATAGTTATGTAATGAATAAAATGGTTATTGCATGCATTGTGCTTAATAACGAAACTTTGCGTTTAAGTTTTTTATTTTAGGCATTTCCTGTTCAATTCTTGAATTTATTTAAAGCCTTTGTGCTCATTTTAAAGTTTAAGTTTTTTGAAAAGAATTTTGCCCTAATAGTTAGGAATAGGTTTATATTTGAATTACAAAGGATATTACTGTCTGGATCTAATTTGTCATCAAACCTTTTAATTTTTGAAAAACAGATACATGCTCCGTATTGTTATCGGATTCATTAACTGGACACACAGCTGGCTTATGTCGAGATGCCTCTTTTGCCAGCCATTTCATATACCTGGGAAATCGGATATTGTATGTATTTTGACTTAATATAAGGAAAACATTTTGGGAATTAATGGCATTCTTGATTTTGATAACCTATGTATTCTTAGAAAAAAATCATTTTCTTGAATAGCTGTTAAAGGTAACGTGCATCCAATGTCATTATTGAAAGTGGGGACTAAACGTAGTTCATGCAATATTCTATAAACTCATTAAATGCGTATAGTTTCTGACCTACTAACAATTCTGCCTAATACTCTTTGCTCATACTTTAGCACGTTGGATGGTAAAATTGAAAACTCGACCATATCAGATAACGAAACACGCCGTGAAAGGTTTTGAGGTTCAATTAAAACTATAAAGTTAAGACGGATGTAGTTTAAAATATTTATCATGATCTTTGTAATAACATTTCAGTGAAGTCTACGATCAACGGTATTTGAATTTACCACCGCAGTAATTTGAAACGACAACTCTTGAATGTTTTACACGTTATTGGAAGTATGAGATGTGACAGTATTAGGAATAAAGCAAAGGTGTTTGACCTTGAGTTCTGAAAAAGTGGTTCAAGTATCTAATTGCATATTGGTATTATAAGGCGGGATTAAGAAATGTTGAATCCTTAAACCTAAAGTTCAAACGATCTATTTACGCTTCAAAAAAATTATCGTTTCCTATTTTTTCCCATATTTCGAGCAACATGATCACGATTTTCAAAGATCATGAAGCCCAGGTTTTTATATGTTTAGCCTGGTAGGTAATTTTTCTCTAATTGCATCTCCATAGTCGTTACCAAAGGGGGCACAATCACAACCTTTATTTTTAGACTGTCCAATGTTATCCAAACTTTGGCAAATTTGTATTCAACGCAATTTTGAGAAACCATATCCTAAGCTAGCAAACCAATTTTTACTACCTTTCGCTCCACTTCACGTTCACATAATCAATCTTTTCTACTTCAATCCAATTGTCCGACGATACAGACTCATTTATAAAAATGATAGAACACTTCCAGATGATTCAGAATTTGTTGTTCAAAATTTTGACCATCCGAGTACCTCCAAATAAGTTGCATGTTCCTGGTCTAGAGGGCCTTGGTACTATATAAAATTTATTAATCTTGCACTACTAAGTTGTAGCTAATTGCACCTTATCTGGAAGGATATTTAATATCGTAGTGGAGTGCAGACATGTATTTGGTTATATTTGAAAATTTTGTAATTTTAAGGGTTTTCATGAAATCTGTATTTAAAAACTTTTTTGGGAAAAATAATCATATCTATGGAAATACCGTAAAATGAAATTTAAAAAATTCATAAAAAGGTGCATCTTTGGTAAAAACGTTTCCAAAGTTATTGAATTCAGAACCTAATTTAATGTGAACAATATATCTTTTGATTGCATGTAAAAACTCGCATAGTGAGAATTAAAAATTGTAGATTATCCATTTCACAAAGGTAGATTCGATTTTGTGAAAATTTTCACAACTGAAAACACCAAAATATTTGGAAAAATGTGGCTAAAAGCTACGTTCCCTTAGATTTATTTTTTGAAAATGAACTCGTGGCATTCGAAATTGTGAAATAATAATAGTTTAAAATTTATATTTTTAAAAACTTTATTACAGAACTAAAAATAACTAAATATGCAAAGGAATCGATTATAAAAACTTAACTGCAATCTTTTCCAAAAGGTTTTCCCAAAAAGGAATGACTTTGCAACTAAATTATACTTGAAAGTAACCAATTACAGGGATTTCAAAATCTAACGATATTAAAATAAATTTATTTTATTCTAAAACAATACCTAAGTTTTTTGCGTTAAAAAACTATACATTTTAAAACTTATCTAGTTCACTTTTGCTGAATTTCAGTAATTTTTTTATCCTCTTGCCTTATATTTCTCAAGCGTGCTGTTCGGATCAATATGTTGCTATTACTTGGTTAATATGGCCTCTTTGTAGCTTTCACATTGCAAACCAACTTTTCAATTCAGCTTGTGTGGATTCTGTAAACAGTACAGCTTTTGTTATTCTTTTATATTTTTTCATGCTACTGTTTAGTAATATCAAACAGCTTTGAAGTATTCTGCGTTTGTACGTAAGATATTTTAAGGTACGAAGTTTTCCACGTTGCAAATATGTAACTAACATTACACAATAGTCTTATAAATCGGTATTTTTATTTGTAATTATAGAATTTTATGAATTATCTCTTTGCATTTCTTGTATTCATATTTCCATATTTATCAAGTTCACCCAATTATTTATGAGTTGGTTTTACTTCTGATATAATTGTTTGCATTGCGTTTTAAACCGATCAGAAGGATGCGACCGATTTTTCTACTTGTAACAATTAAAATGACTTTTGACGTTAAATAATTCATAACAATATAAATATTTTTGCTTTCTATAATTATTAAAATTTTACCTAATTTATTTTATTTGCAATTTGCACCATTTAGAAGCTATTTTATTGTAGAAATTCCCATTTGTTCCTTTAAAAATAAAATTTTATGTTCGTTTTGTTTATTGATTGATTTAGTGAAGTTCTGAGTGCTTAATCGCTTTTTAGCTGCATTTGTTAAATTTTCTTGATTTTTTTTACAAAGAAATTTTATAAATTTGGAAATTAATATTTTTGTCGTGATTTGTCAGGATTAACTATACAGGATGTTCGGGTTCTCAGGAGTATTACGTTAGCAGCAGATATATCTTAATAAGTGCAACAAAAAAACTTTATAAACTATATGTCTAAATTGTTTAGTTTTCTAAATACTGACCATTAAAGTTTTCAGCCTGCCCCTACTCTTTAATTTGGTCTATAGGATTTAATAAAAAATGGCTGGCCGATTGTATACATCTTTAGCGAGAATATGACGCATATATGAGCACCATTAATGAATATTCTCAGCTGATTATTAAATACCCGTTAATTAGCGTTTAAATAAAAAGCTTTATTTTCTTTCTTAAAATTTCTAATAATTGTGCAAGTTTATAATTTTCTTAAAATAAAAACAAGGTTTTTACTTAATACAGACATTTTTTAAATAATTTTCATGTTTACAAGGCTACTGAAACACAACGGTAAATTTTTTTTGATAAATATCTTCATATTATTAATAATTGCAATCACTTGTGTTGTGTATAATTGAAATTTTGTTAAAATAGTTAAAAATCTAAATAATAAACAAATTTCATACAATTTAATGTAATTTGTATGAAGTTATATTTATTAAACATCTTCACACAAATTATGTCAATTTCAGATATTTATCAAATAAGTTTATAATAATTAATACCAGTGGAGATTCGTGGTAAGAAAAATTTATGAAGAGCTACAAGGATGGAATGAAAAGATAACACAGGCTAACAGCTGTTTTGGTGCCAGGGTATTTGGTGCCGACTTCACATGAATTTGATGCCCTGAATTTAAATATCGCTTTAATTTTTGCCCAGGGAATCAAATTTTTAAGATATAACATTTTAGTAAAAAAATACGTTACACTATTTTAACTCCAAGGATTAAATAAAAAATTAAACACACAATTTTTATTATTTATTATATTATATTATTATTATTATATCACACAAATATTATTACATATAAAGATAGAGGAAAAGATCATCGACTAAGTATATAAAAGTCAAAGCAACTAGTTACTGAACATTTCGGAAGATTCTTTTCCGTGACATTCTTGAATATATTTTAGAACAGTTCCTTTTTAAACTCCAGCAGTAATCTGCCATCATGTGCGTAAATCATCTTCCTCAGTAGCGATCCTCCATAGTTTTAATATCCTGGTGAAATTTTTCACCTTGTTCTTCACTGGTGTCTTCTAAATGTTCTGAAAAACGGTCCAAGTAGCTGCAACATAGTTTTCAGCTTTGCATTTACCCAGAAAATTTTCGAAAACTGCAACAAATGAAGCCTAGGCTTTTTACTCAGCCTCATTCATCAAATTTACGAAGGGATCCTTAAGTTTTACTGTGCTCAACTGAGGCATTTTTTCCTATACATGCAAAGTATGATCCGTTCTTATTTGGAGCTTGATATGCAGTAGAGGAAAGATGATTTTCTCTCGTCTAACTAAGGGGTTGTTAATGAAATTGTTCCCCAAATGTTCATGTTTTCTCTCTTAGACCGCTCTTTTCTAACCATACTATCCCACAGCCACAAGAAGCAAGGTCTGGCCACTTTGCTAACCAAGGAAGAAGTTTACCATTTTTAAGTTCACAAAAATCGACCATTCATGTTCATTTGATTTAGAACTGCACATTTTTTTGTAGAACTACAAGGAAAAAAACACTGATCTAAAAAAGTAGAGCTGATAAAGAAAAACTGATTTCCTATTTAGAATCAACGCCCCAAATATAGCTGAAATCAGTTCTAAAATCCTAGACACCAAAAAAAAATTTTTTTCTTTTGGCCTGTGTAATCGTTTAATGACATCAATTTCTTGTTCATTTTATGATTAATATTGAAAAACAGTGTATGAGAAAAATAGGCGAAGAGTCACTTCACTTACTTCATCTGGAAAGTCGTCACTGATTAATGCATAAATAATTATAATTAATAAGCAATAATAAATAAATTATATTAAAACATTTAAAGTTTTGTATTCACAAGGGGCCTGGGTATACGTGTGTTACATGGTGTTACTTATATACTAGATAGCCTGTATTTTATAATTTGGCAAATTATGAGTATAGAAACAACAATTTTAAATTTTATTTTATTTGAACACATGTAATTAAAGTTAGTATTACATTTAAATAAATTTTTACGTGACCTTCTACTTGAATTACTCAATTTCTTTTTTTTTTTTGCTTTAAAACGTGTCAGTAGATTAACGAACAAAGATAACACAGATGAATAGATTTTTATGTGGTTATTAATGTTTATATAAGGGCACATATGTAAACAAATAATTATACAAGAACGTACGTTAAAATGTTTAATAATAATAGAAGTTGCCCTGGATAATTAGTTTAATAGTGGAACTGATTAAATTTCATTTAAGGTAATAAAATTTGTGAAACGCTTATAATACTAATTCTAACGACATAATTTAATTAATCTAAAATAAAAAAGCTAATAATTAAAGCAATTTATATATTTTAAATTTAATTAAATACAAATATTTTAAATCATTTTATTTTGACTTACCTAAGAGGTTTACGAAAGTTTATGTCAAAATGGGTTTTTGATGGAAGGTTACATAAAGTATCAATCAACCATTTAGTGTAAAATGAGATTTTTTAGTTGGAATTCATGTTGGTTTGACCACTCTCTCTATTGCATTCTAGAGCATCTCTTTCAATATTCAAAACAGTACGTTTGGTTTTGTTATATTTTCACTAAATGTAGTAAACTTTTTACCACTATTATTTAAATGTTTTAGTATTTGAATGTAAGCAAGGTTGTGGTAGTGCATGTGTTCACTATCGTAGATTGATCGGCGTACGATGAATAAGTTAAATAATAGAATACATTTTGAAGGACCATCAAGTACTATTCAATTAAACTAAATAGTATAATTCATTTCTATAAGGCTGAAATTTTGAATGCGATAGTTGAAATTGCATATAAAACAATAAATATAAAAAAAGGAGTATTATACTCACTTTAGCTTGTACTAAATCTTGGTTGTTAATCTGAACTTGATTGACATTCATTTTAATTGTAATAATTAGGGAAATAATAGGAGCAATTATCAAAGCCAGGATAATGTTCATAATGTATAAAGCTAGCTTTGGCGAGTACCACACAATAGTTTACAATAAAAACACAAAATTAAAATTTTTACGACAGTTTATTAAATCACAACAATTTCTAGCGAAATATGTAATGTAAAATTAACGACAAAATAATTCAACAGAATGTGTTATCAGATAGGTTTTGAAAAATTCATTTAAACACAACAATCAAAAATATAATAAACGTGCCATATAACGGTCTAAAGTAAACTTAATTAAATATAATTTAGTGAGCGTAACTGAAATTCGATGCGTATTTACAAAATATAAATTAAAATGAGATTCAAATAAATAAAATTAATTTGGCGCTAACGCGTAATACAACTTGTATTCCGTAATATTTTTTATTAATTAGATTTACTAAAAATAACTATTTTTATCGTTATTCTTATCTGGATTTGATGTATTTTTATTTTAAATTTGGTAACTGGTAGACTAGGGGACTTTATACTGACTTTATAAGTACAAACCGAAATTAAAATATTTCAAAACTGCACTAATTCAAAGTACAATCACTATTCGAAACAATTGAAACTAACGAGTAGTAAATACGATTCGAGGTCAGAAACTCAAGACTCCGTTTTCATGTTTACAATATAGTTTGTTATTTTAAACTAAACAATATGTTCCCAATCTGTCTATGCTCATGACGAATTCGTGATCGTAACCTTAACTTGTTTAAACAGCAAATTTTAATCCCTAAACTAAAGGTACTGATAATGATTAGAACATAAGTTTCTCAGGCTGATCCATGAAATAGTTAATCTTTGTGGAAAGGCTTGTTTCTTATCTTAATATGACATTCTACTTTACATTCCTTATTTATTTGGATTTATGTGGATTGAATCTTTATTTCGGACAAATTAGGATATAATCAAAGTCAATATGCTTCAGTATCTATTAAATACTAAATTATTGTAAATTTTATTACTTTTCATTTTTCAAAAAAGCATTTCATGTATTAGAATTTAGTAATAAAATTGAAATGAATTAATTTGTCCTAAATAAATGACCGATTTTGACTGTAAATGTCTAATGGCGCCGTAATGTGGGAGTAACAGGAAAACTGTGGTCACTATATATGCAAGATGGGTAATTTTCTTTTTAAAATTTAATAAACATGGCATTAGTACAAGTAATATGATGCTAACAAGACGAGATGATAGCCCATGCAGTATCAGCATCAAAGGATGTTGTTAAATAAATATTTCTTGGCAACGGTCTATTCAATTGTATGGTCCATCTATTTGTGATTATTTCCTTTAAAGGAAAAATGTTCGTCAATAGCCTTCATATATCAGAAAACTGAAGGGCTATTCCTTTTAAATTCTATTGTAGGTATATTGGAATATTTGGACTGTTTTATTAAGATCTAAATTTTAATACTATGCCATTATTTTTTAATTTATACATGTTACAAATTTACGTATTAAGTATTGTAATAGTTGGTGCTCTGTTATACCAACAGAATCGAGTTGAATCGCTTCGAGTAATATCGGGCGCGTAAAATTTCAACATATGTAATATATAGGCGGCGGAATATATGCATTTAAATGCAGCCAAAATATGCGCATATATATGCCTTGTTTGCCTTTAAAATATGCACTTATATGCCTTTTTTTGACCA
>JAHWXV010087046.1:0-11054 GCA_024586415.1 Phrixothrix hirtus
TCGTATCAAGTCATATAAGATTACTCTACATGTTGTCCTCCTACTGCTACACATTTTTCTACTCGTTTCCGAAATTCCTCATAAACTGAGTGAATAGTTTTTTCATTTATATCAGCTATAGCGCTAGTAATTTTTTCTTTCAGCAGGTCTATTATCTTGGAAGTCATGTACATAAACTGTTTGCTTCAGATATCCCCATAAATAGAAATCTAACGGTGTTATATCAGGAGAGCGCGAAGGCCAACTAATAGGACCGTACCGTCCAATCCATTTATTAGGAAACCATCTATCCATTTGCTCTCTTACTCGAATTGCGCTGTGTGCAGCACAACCGTCATGTTGAAAATAAAGTTTTCGTCTAAAGTCCAAATTATTTATTTCATCCAGTGCAGGTAACAACAAATTTTCCAGCATATCGATGTAAGAATATTGATTTAAAGTTGTGTCAAAAAAATATGGACCAATAATTTTTTTGTACATTATTGCACACCATTATAGCGCTGACTATTTGTTATAATTCGGAAATTTGGATTTTCTTCCGCCCAGAACCTGCAGTTTTGGGAACTAACGACTCCATTGGTTGTAAAAGTCGATTCGTCAGAAAAAATAATGTTTCTGTAGAAGAATCTATCGTTCATAATTTCTTCTCCCATCAGCAAACAGAACTCTAACCGGAGCACATCATCTCCTTCTTCAAGTTTATGCACTGTTATTGGTTTATATGGACGAAATTTCATGTCTGCCAAAATTCTCTGTAAATTACTTTTACTAATAATTAAGTCTCATTCTCTTTGTCTTAACGATTATTTTGGATTGTGTCTTACTGAATCAACAGCTAATAATGCTGTAGCATCATTTTCATCATGAACTCGTCTCTTTTCTTTAACATCTTTTACATCTCCTGTTGCATCAAACTTTTTCATTAACTCTTGAGCATAGTTTACCGAAACGTATACAACAGGATATTTTCTATTAAAAAGTTCAATTGCATACCGGTAAGATATTTCACCGAAACCATAACACTTAACTAAATAAATTCTTTGCTTTAAAGTCAACACTATTCAATACAAAATTCTGTAACACGCTTTGACGTTTTAACTGTAAATTCTGCATTCAAATGTTTTAGACGAACCAGATACATCAATAATAATAATAATTGTTTTCATGGCTAACTAGACTAATCACAGCTCCATCTCATAGTTAGTAGGGAAAACTAAGTCAACTTTGAGATAGAATGTTTAAATTTTATATCTGAGCATTACATTTAATTTTAAACAACTTATCTAGATAAAATTATTGCCTATCTCTAAAAATAAGATTAGTTCACTCTTGACATAATTTTAGGTTTTCTGATTTACTTGCACCCTGTATATTATATCAAAATTTCAAGTATGATTAAGGACATTTTAAAACAAGCAAAACTTTTTATGAAGAGTGACATTTTTCAGTAAAATGATAAACAAAAAAGGTTACAAGTATAGTTAGGTCCAACCAGGGACACACGGTATATTTCCTACTAAACATCAAAAGTAGGAAATTTATAGAATTGCCTAATATTTACCATTAAAATTAATTATAATTAATTTCATTATAAATTAAACTATTAGTAACTATATATTTTTGATAGCTTACGTTTTGGGTATCAGTATTCTCTTTCATCAGAGCCTTAAATATTAACAATTAACACTGATGACAAATATAAAAGGTGAATAAATTTTGTAAACAGTTAAAGCATTGATTTTATCTAGTATATAAAATCAATGGTCAAAGTAACGGATTTCTAAAAGGAATATTGTAATATAAAATAAAATTGTTAACCAGTAGCGTCTTGTTGTTGAAATATTCAACTTCAAATACAAATTAATATTCGCACTGCTAGAGATCAAATTGAGGTTGTTAAGTAGAATTGAAGCTACTTTCCATTAGAAACGTAAATAGAACATTCGATTAGATAAAATTGAAGTTTATCTATTAAAATGTAACGTTTGTGAAAATCTAAAATATCAAAACATCATTTGCAGGTACATACGTAACCTAGATCTCCTAGTTTACATTTCTCTGAACATGTGGTATTTTAAGGTTTATAGTGCACCGCTTAAAATAGCAAAGCGTTCTTGGGTTTGCTTTTCCTGTACGTTTCATTATCAAATAAATGAATAGCGATGGGTGATAGTTTTTGTATGATGCTTTGAAATATATTCCGGAACTTAAACCACATATTCCCTACACTTTATGCATTTACAAAAAATAGAGAATTTAAACCTCCTATGGGTACCTTGAACGGCAGATCAACTATTTTGTGCTGATATTGGCAGCATAAAACTAATATTCAATATTTGTTTTATTTAACGGATGTTTTAATAAGTATATAAAGACAATATATTCAATTTCACTGCGCGGTGCGTTATTAGAGAAATTATCTTTAGAAAACAATATCCCTTTATTTTCTAACTCACAGTCAACCAACCTTGCAAATTAACACCGTAGATTTTAGTTGATTAAAAAATCCCATACTAATAATATTTGCTAAAAGCTTTATTTTTGGATATAATATTTGTCATTTGGTTTGTAAGCATTTATATTTGTCCAAAACCAAGCCCAGTTTGCGTTTCAAGCAGTGAAAATGCGGTTTTTAGATATTTTTTACGTATTGTGGATGAAATCAGATTTAAATCGATCAGATTTAAAACATAAGCATTTTAAATTCAGGGAGAATTTAAAAAACAGCACTTTTGAATGATTTAATACACAAATTAATCCACGCTTAGTGTTCCCAGCATTAAGTCCAAGGTTTGTTTTTGCCAGTTGAACTAGAATCCTTACTAATTGTTTAATTTTTTTAGTATAACACTAAATAAATATAGGTCAAGGTGTGATAGGTGAAGTGCTTAAAAAAATTAATCCCTGCTTATATTTCTATTTACTAATTAGAATTTCCGTAGTCGGTGGTATTCTTCATAACAGTATCACAGCAGTTCGTAAAATATTGATACCCACTTTTTTTTAAAGACAAGTCTTTTGAAGGGTTTAGGAATGGAATAAGTTGGTAGTAATTTTTTTCGGAAACTATCTAAAAGAAGTTCTATGTATTAAACAAAAGAGGTACTGGTATCTTTTTGAAACAATGTTTACAACATTAACTTCTTTAATTTCATTCTTTTCAACATTACTTGTTCTTGATAGGTAATCTTAATACTGCGTGATCCAGAAACAAGAAAATGTCCAATAAGTAATAAAAAATAAAGGTTCAAAGTATCTTCTACAATACTAAAAATACATTGGGTATCATCAGTCAACTGTTGTTCATTTCGTCGTCCACATCCTGTAAGTCGATTCTGGCTCAGATAAACGTACACAGCGCTGTACGGGTATAATTACTAAGGGATATTCAATTGCTATGAAGGAGTGGAACAAGGCAGAGTGTACGACTCAAATGGAAATGCTTGTAGTTGACGATGAGATTTTCGACGCCAGTATCAGATCCAACTCGCAGAAAAAGTTTCATCATTACCCGCAATCAATAGATGGATTCGAAATTTTGAAGAGACTTGACGGTTTTGAAAAAAAAGCCTAGTAGATCCACACGGTCTCAAAAAACAGTAATGCCGTGCAAGCTGCCATTTTGAGGAGTTCTAGCGGTTCTGTGGGACGATTTTCTCTATCATTGCATATCGAACATTAGAGTGTACAAAGAATACTCCATCAACTTAAGTTTCATCCTTACACACTTCAAATTGTGAAAGAACTGAAAGCTAATGGTTTTATATTGTGTCTGTAATTTTGTGAACATTTGTTAGTTAAAGTCACTAACAACAAAAAATTTTTGAATCTCTTTGGATGCACGATGAATACTGATTTCACTGAAGTGGGTACGTTGAATAGACACAACTTTCGCTACTGGATACAAAGAAACCTCACTCAGCTGCACCAGCATCTGCTGCACACTGGTGGCGTGACGTATCATGGGGTGTTGGCCAGTACTTTTTTAAAAATGAACTGGAATATACTGCCACTGTGGCATATCAACGTTATGTTAACATGCTAGAAATATTTTTGGCTCCAAGACTCCTTACTGTTCCAATTTAGCACACCCGGTTTTAACAGGATGGAGCTACCTCATATGCTGCCCGACAGTCTATGCCAGCAGTTAACGTTTGTTTTAAGAATTCTAATATCGCTCGGCACTGTCGGTTTCGAGACCATCCACCGTATGATTTCTATTTATGCAGGCATCTAGAGAGCGTTGTCTACCAGATTAGACTAAAACCTTTGCTCGCTCAAGGTGTAGGTTGAATAGGAAATCGCCAACATCCAGGTAATACATTACAGCGAACCATGCAAGATCTATAAATTTACTGAATATTTATGAGGAAAAGGGCAGCACTTATCTTAACTTCCCAGTTTGTAGGACCTATTGTGAGGCTCAAATAGATGTGTATAACGTTCTCTTACTTTTAATGACTATTACATATTTTCGCCTTTCCCTACTCAGGTATTTTTAATTAGCTTGTTGTTCTAATTTTAATGTTATTTCAGTTATTGATTGTTATTATTTTGGTTAAAACGACGAGATAATATTGTACATATTTTGATATTTCTATTTTTCATCTTATTCCATTTAATTTTCAGGCTCTGAAAATTGCATCACTAACTACCTAGTTTGTATCAAAACATCCCTCCTATTTACTAAATATTGTATAATAGAACGCACGATGCTAACAATAATTTATCTGATTTTATTGTATAAGTTTAAGTATTTTTGCTTGTAAAGATATTGAGTCCAAAATTTCGGTTTGCAGGAAATTTAGCCTACAGTATTAGCAACTTTAAGTGCTGTGTACCTTGAATTGTTTTTACACCAGAATTTATGTGCAACTGGATTTTGCCGCATATTCTCTCAGTTACTTTACTTCTACAAATTATTGGTAAGGACTAAAATTTGTATGAGTCGAGCTAAAACTGCAATGTTATATCGAAGAAGCCGCACTTTTATAACATACAATGCCAACTCTTAGATAATAATTGTATCGCCATGGATATAAATAAAAGGAATTGAGTGTAATAGTGTGTTAGTTAAAGGTTTTGGACAAGCTAATGGGATTGATGACTGATCAAATACAATTACTCAGCTAGACTAGTTTCTTTAAATACATGGGCTGGAATTATAGGGGATGAGCTGATAGGACCTCATTTCTTTGATGAATCACTAAATGGAGAAGTTTAATTAAATTTTCTTAGAAAGGTATTACTTGGTTTGTTGTAAAACGTTCCTATACAAACAAGGCTGAATGTGTGGCTTCTGCAAGATGGCGCTCCACCCCATTTTAGTGCGGCAGTACGCAGATATCTTAATGAAACGTTTCCTGGTAGGTGAATTGAGCGAAGTGGGCCATTACCTTGGATATTTTTTCTGGGGCCGTTTAAAGACTTTAGTCTATGATGAGCCAGTAAATGACATAGAAGATTTACGATAAAGAATAATAAATGGATGCGAATCGATTCAAAATCCACAAGGTATTTTTTTTCGCGTGAGAAGGAATTTTTTGTACAAATGGTGAACATTTTGAAAATATGTTGTATTTTTTTTTATTGTAATGTTTTCTTTTCCAGTTCTACTTGTTGTGTGCAATTTTTTTAACACTATCTTTTATTATTTTATAAATTTTGTTTTTTAAATGAATAAAAAGTTTGCCACATTAGGTGTTTATTTCTTAAGTTAAAGCGTTTAAAGATAAATAATAAAACTTTGAAGCCGATTTGTGACTAACCGGTCAGACTTATCGACTTCAACCAAGAGTACATTATTTTTAAAGCTTTTTATTGCCTTTAACATGAAGTATCGCTTATTACGTTGTGTCAAAATAAAAAAGTTACGAAAAAAATAAGTTTTGCAGTTTGGGTAAAGTGTCCTCTAACGGTATTTAAAAGAATTATTTTTACACTACAATTATTTCGTCTATCGAACTTAGTTTATGTGCCAAGTAAAAACTTAATTGGTAAAAATTTAAGATATCTAGAGTAAAAAATATGTGTTAAAATTCTCCCTTTGCACCGCCGTATCTTGGTAACCATGGAGATTTCGACATTTTCACAAATGACATCCACATTATTTTTTGGTGTAGAATCAGTCCTAAAAATTTCCTAGCGCATTTTCCGAACACCCCATATAATAAAGCTGGTCCAAATTAATGGTACACACAACAACGCCAATTTGCTTAGATGTAAATGATCCGATTTAGTTAACCTAACCCCCATCCAAAAATTTAATAAAGTTAGGGATTCAATTTGATTTTCAATTTTTCCAATTAATATATTGAGAAATAGATAAAACTACAAAATATTTTTTATTTTGTGATTTTCTGGGGCACAGCTTACGGTACATCGACCTTATTTAAAATGTTCTAAATGTTAATTGTACAACACCGATATTAAGAAACATACGCTCATTTTGTAACCATCCCAAGTCATTTTCAATTCGCTGCTGTAATTCATCTCTATTATCGACAGTATTGTCACAAGCAATGCAGAAAAGTTAATTTAAAGAAGCGCGATGTGCCATAAGAGGCGCTGCTGAAGCACAATTATTAAACCTTAAATTAGCATTCAACGAAATTACAAATTATAATTATTAAATAATCAATTGATTTAAAAATAGTAACGATAAAAGTATAACTAGCTAGATATAAATTAAGAAATTGTATATAAGATTAAATAAGACATAAATACTCCTAGTTAAAACAAATTACCAACGCCAAAAAGTGTTTTGCGAAAATTCACAGTGGTAAATGCAATTCAAATAAAGCTTTTAAAATCTAAGAGGATAAAATTTTATCAGAAGGCTTTCGTAATTTGTAAAGCTAGAATAGAGAAATTAAAATAGTCACGTACACAATGTAACGAAAACTGCACGAAACAACCTTAATGGATAAAGTTGCCATGCATGTGAGTGACCATAATTTAAACACCATACACAAAAGCTGAAAATAGATGAAAGCCTAGAAAAATTATAAAAAGAGTTGCAATCATAATGGTCAACGAAGCAACACTTTTTCACTTGATGAATGTCAATAACTTCCAAATAACTAAAGAAAGGTACCGAATTAGGAACGTGGGCACCTATTTGACTTGTGGTACGTTCCATAAAAGTTAGTGAGAAGGTTCTGCCTGTAAGGAATTTATTTAAGATGCATACCAAACAAAGATCAAGCGTTGTCACGCACAAAACAAATGCTGTAGATACCCACGCAATACGTCAACCCCCATGGAGGCTGTGTTTAGCCAAACGAGAGGAAGCTGAAAATATAATCAAGGACATGGCTCGTGAAGGGATAACAGGGACATGCAGAAGTCCTTGGGCATAGCCTGTTGTAGCGGCTAAGACAAGATGTGATAGTACTCGATTCTGCGTGGATAACCGTCTTTTAAATAATGTAGCTATAAAGGACAGCTACCCTCTAGCCAGAATGGACGATACTTTAAACACGCTTTCCGCCTGAAAATGGTTTTCGTCCTTAAACACGAAAAGTGGATATTGGCAAGTCAGTATGGAGCCTGAATACCTGAAGAAGACGGGATCCACCATCTTTTATTATCTTTGGAAGTTCACAGCGATGCTTTTTGGGTTGCACAATACATCAGCGACATTTGAAGGGCTAATGTAATTTATTCGTGGATAGTTGGCCTGGAAAACATGTCTAGTTTACTTGCAAGATGTCGTAGTTATTGGAAAACCCTTGGATGAACACCTGAAAAATCTTGTACAAGTGTTTGAACTAGTTTCAAGCAAAGTTAAATATTTGGATCATGCGGTTTTTGCAAACGATGTGGTAGCTGATCTAGAGAAAACTTAATCTCTATAAGAATGACCATTACCAAAAGATATGTACCAATTACGAAGCTTCTTGGACATGTGCACGTGCCATTGTTGATTTGTGCGTGGATTTAAAGACATCTTAAACCCCTTCCAAAGCTTACTGAAGAAGACCAACAATATTCAAGGAACAATAGCTGCCAGGAGAAAATTTGAAACACTTAAACGAACTTTGGTAACCGCATCTAAACTAGGTTACCCTAGAATAGAGGGAAGATTTCTGTCGAAAATAGATACTAACCACGTTGTTATCGGTACAGTGCTATCGCAAATCTACGATCGACAAGAACGAGTAATTGGATATTTTAGCCAAGTGCAGTCTAAACCTAAAAGGAGCTGTTGTGTTACACGAAAAAAATTGCTAATGGCGATGAAGGTTGTCGAACATTTTTACCAATGCGTTCATGGACGATAATTTTTATTAAAAAGCTTACCACACAGCGGTGAAATGGCAACTACGGTTTAAGAACTCAGAAGGCCACATCGCGAAATAAAATGGTCAAAGGGTACGATTTTGAAGTCGAACATCGTGCCGGAATAAATCATCTAAACACTGATTTTTTCCCAAGGCGGCCTCGCCCAGAGGATTGCAAGCACTTCTATCGGTTTGAGTCGAAATTTGAAGAATCACTTACCTACCCTACTACTATAACCAACGATATCTGAAAACTAGGTAATGTCAAGCAAGATCAAGAGAGCGACTTAGATCTGAAGGTAGAATTAATGTGGAAGAATGAAAGTTGAAGATCAGGTGCGTAGGAAGTTGTTAAAGCAGACTGGTTTCAATGGGATTCCTTGTAAGTTCAGAGTGGTCTAGTGAAAACAACTCTATAAAATGACGATGGAAGTGAAAAACGAATGCAGTTGGTGGTTCCGAAGAACAGAATTGTCAAAGTTTTGCGACAACGACATACTGGTCCATCATGTGTCTGCAGCACCTCTAACAAAATATGTAACTCTGTTTAGTTAAAAATTCAGAAGGTATATCAACACTCTCTTGCCGTTTAAACCAGCCAATTAAATTTAGTAGAAACTCTTTATAACTCTTTGTAAGTTCCTCGATAATTTCAAGGATACAGCAATGTGTCATGGCATTGAAATTTATTGGATCAGCATTAGGATTAATTTCATTCCTTACTAATGTAGAATTTTCTAAACTTCTTTCTCTAAAAATAACAGATTATTTAATCTTAAGTTTAAGCAATTAACTAATAGCGAGTTCGGCTTACTGCACTGCACGGGTGTATAATGCATATTAGCTGCTTTCTACTAATAAAAGATAGAATAAAAACTAGGAAAAGTGCAAAATATTGTACTTTTTTTTTGTAAAACGAAAACTGCTAATATGCATTGCAATAGTGTAGTGCAACAAGTCGAACTCGCTTTTAGTTTCGTTACGATAGTGAATATTACGATATGAAGTGTGGCTAATGCATTTAATGTTGCTGGACTCACTTTTTGAAAATGCTACTGCTCAGTCAATTACTGTGGCATCTAATCGAAATATGCTGATGTTAACAGAATTTTTTGGTGACAGGTTTTGTCAGACACGAGTGCTTTGACTTTAATAGAATAGATCCACCGCCTGTGCAGTAGAAACGTTTGTGGAGTACATGAAGTCCCATTACCGCGATGTTTGCAACTCTTCACGTTCGTCTGATTTAGCAGCGTACGATTTCTTAGTGTGGAGATATTTGAAGACGAAAATGTTTATTCAACGTTCCCAAAATGTATATTAGATGGAGGATAACGTTCGAATGGAAATTCAAGGAATGATAAAAGTTATTGCCAAGGAAAGTCATGAATAATATCCTACAATGTGTTGAATTTCACCTGACCTCCGGTGCACTTTAATTAAGTGAGCGTTTGTATGCTTTGCTTTTATTTAGAAACTGAATATTTATTTTTCAATTATAGAGTACATTTACAAGTCAATAGTCGTTTAATTTGTTTCAGTCCCACCCTACGGCATACACAAAGGATAAAGTTAACCAAAATACAATTTTTGGTATATAATTGAAAACTCAAAAACTGTCAATCTAAATTGACAACTAATAATTTCTGACAGGTTATCTTTACGGTTTTGCGTCATACCATTTTCAACTTGAACTTTTTGCTAGTTGTAGTTAATATTAATAACCGTTAAAGCTTTACTTCTGCCCTGACATTTATAAACTAATGTAATCAATAACATTTTCAAATCAAATGTGTAATAGGTCGTTGAGATTTTACTATTTGTTCCTAATCTTTCCTCACTGTATTGAAATTTTTGTTCTTGTTAGGAACTTTATTTACTAAAACAAGGTTTTCACGATATGGATCATTAAAGTCTTAAATTAACGTACTGACAGACTTCATCCCAGTTCAAGTAGTAAGGGAAGCTGTCGTCGATGAATTACGAATACTACGTACAATGTGTAGTTTGTAATGTGACAACACATTGTTCGTAATATAATTGAAACATACTATCCATCATTTACATAATTTGCAAACATATTACGTGACTGTCTTCAATCTCTAAGACCTTTTGTTGTTGAATGCCCCGTAATTTAATATATTTTCAACAACAAATCGTTGAACAATAGCGAATGTAATTAATCGTAAATCATGCATTATAAATTACAATCAAACATAGATTAACTAAATAGGATTCTCCTACGGAATATACAATATTCGAGTAAAGAACCCCCATTAATTACAAATGATAGAATAATTACGAAATAGCTTCTTAATTAAAATATCACCTTTTGTTTATTAAAGATACTCTTCATAGCAACTTCAAATCAAATAAAGTTCTTCATTGTTATAATGTATCCATCACTACAGCTACGATAAGAGGATTTAGTTAAATACGCAAAGAGTGGAACTACTTGTATTTGCGTACCTATTACACATTCCAGATTGGTACGTCTTGCGATTTATTTTCATTTTGAATAGGTAATACGAGTCTATATAGGTTTCATATTTAGATTTCACGCACGATACCAAGATTAACTGGCTTCATAGCAATCTCAATAGTAACAAAGTTATTATTTTGAAAATTAACTTAATTAATTTCCTATAATGTGTGAATGGATTGATAAGTAGTATGGGATTTATTCCTGCCCATTGGAGAAATCGTATTCGTTACCTTTTAGTGTGTTAAATCGATAAAAACTAAATTTCAAAGCAATTTATTAATAAA
>JAHWXV010087058.1:0-11389 GCA_024586415.1 Phrixothrix hirtus
ATATATATATATATATATATATATATATATATATATATATGTAATAACCCCCACTATAGCTAAATTTATGAAGTATTCGATATAATACATTCGGCATCTATCGTTTTAAGCAGCTGGACGCTCTATTCATGTTTTATGAAAAGACGCGATAATTGTTTTAAATTTTAAATTGGAGTTATGCTAACAATATGAATTATAATAAAAGTAATTCTATCATCATAATTTAAAAACAAGTTACCTTTAAAAAATGATGAAATATTAATATTAAACGAACAGTAAAGTTGTTTTTAAAAAAGTTTCTAGTTTGAAAAGTAAAATGAAAGATTCTTAATTTTAAAATAACTGATAAATTAATTTAAAATGTAACTAGATAAAACAAATTTTTAAGGAAACCTATTATAATAATAAGAAATAGTTAAAATTTGAACAAATAGATAGGTGACCCACTTGACTAGAAAATTTCATTACCCTTTATAAAGGGAACTAATTTTAGGAAATTGTTCACGAAAATTTTGGAATTTTATGACATTGAAATTTTGGCATTGTCAATTGAAACAGAAATAATTTCGTTAGAAAATAAGGAACGTGACAACGTTTTTCTTGTATACAAAGAAACGAAAATTTGAAGATACCGCAGGTATTAAGATTTTAGTACTGTACAAGTACCAGCATTTAGTTAAGCGCCTTTAAAATTTACATATATCAACGTATAGAATATACCCGTTATTTAAAAAGGTATGTACAGTGATTACAAAACATTTTATAAAATTCACTTTTAAAATGTTAAGAGGATCTTTATCTTCAACTATAATTCGTTTTAAATTAAGCGATGCTACATGAAAATCTGAATGTTTTTTTATCAAACATTTTTGAAATTGCACTTAAAATTGAAATTAATTCTGATTTTAAAATTGGGAAAGAATAAAATGCAATAAATTACGCTTAAAAAATTCTTATTGTAAATCATATTAATTGATTATAAAAACAGAAATTTGTTTAATGAGACTTAATTATTATTTAATTACTATTAAAAGTTAATATTACTTAAAGGTACACATACAGAGTAGCTGATATGTATGGAACGATCAATTATTTCCTAAACTAGGTGATCTAGCGAAAAATGTTAAATAAAGAAGTTTTATGTCAAATTGTATAAATGGTGGTTAACTAAGTGTTCAATTTGATTATAATCATGTTAGGTCAAAATATTATAAGCTTGAAGTATTGAAAATAAATCAACTATTTACAGTCGCTAACAATGCTGTTAATTGGTCGTATAATTAAATATCCTTTATACAATTGGATCTTAGGTATTTTAAATTAATCAGGCTGATAAAAAAGTCACGACAAAGCAAGTTTTCACTTTTCAAATGGAACACTCTGTATATTACCTGCTATTTCAATTTCTCTTGAAATTCTAAAAAAAATGGTACACTCTATACCTAAATTGAATCGTTTTCTAGATATAGAGTTTTGAAAATTATTTTTTGTATCGGTTTTTTAAAATACATAACCAGAAAAGTGGCATTTAACTAAATATACAGGATGTTTAATAAGTCGAGGCGAAAAATAAAATCTCATGTACATTTTTAAAAAGTAAATCGAAATGGAAGAATAAATTTTTTCTATTTTCTGCTTCGTTTTCGAGATATCTGGGTATAAATGTTGCGAAGAATTAACATAAATATGAATTGAAATAAACAAATTATCTTAGAAGGGAGAAATTCATTAGTTTAAATTTATAACGAGCAATAAATAAAAATTGAAAACAAAGAATGGTTATCCAAGTATCAGGTAACCATGGAAAAGAATGAATAGAAGCTTGTCAGTTTATCATCGCTTTGTCATTCTATTGCGTCTAAATTGATTTTGAAATGGAATTTACAAATGAAGAATACGCCTATATTCTCTTATTTACGGATTTTGTAATATAAACGCTCTCGCAGCATATCGCGAATACCAACTGAAGTATTCCAACAGACGTCAACCATCTCGTTGATTTTTTCGGATAGATTTCAAATGTGGAATTGCTAAACGTCATAGAGGAGGTCGTCACAAACAGTGTACAATTGAACAGGAAGAAGACATAATTGATACTGTATTTGATGAACCAAGCATCAGTATTAGACGGATTTCAACACAATTATAAGTATCTCATAATTTTGTTTGGTAAACTTGACATCGGAAAATTTTACATCTGTATTACAAGCAAAGCTTTCATCACTTGAAGCCAGGCGACAAGGTGCACCACAGAGTTTTTTATTCAACGATTTCCTGAACAAAGTAATCAAAATATAGATTTTATTCATTTCGTATTGTGGTCGGATGAATCAATTTTTACTAGATGACAGTAACATCCGTCACAATGATCACATCTGGTCATTAGAAAATTCGCATGCAGTGAGAGTTCGATCATTTCAACGCAGATTTTCTGTCAATATCTGATGTGGTATTTTTAACGGACAACTACTGCCTATTCAAGGTTTGCCCCAACGTTTGAATGCTAATTCGTATTTAAAATCCTTAGAATATCAAGTAGAATATTTTCTAGACGATGTTTCTGTGGACTTGTAGTTTAGGACGTGGAACCAGTACGATGGTGCACCACCACATGTTGGTACAAATTTTGTTCGATGGTTGATTTAAAACTTTAATCAAAGAGGGATAAGCAGAAACGGCTCAGTTCGTTGACCTGCAAGGTCTTCAGACCTTATCCCTCTAGAATTCTATTTAGTCTAATTAGTCTATGCTGAACAAATTAATACCATTCAAAAGCTACAAGACAGTATAAATAACGCGATGCAGCACATTCAAGCTACAGCAAACTTTGCGGCGGTAAACAACTCAATGCTCGAACGTTGTCGTACATGTATTCGTGAGAATGGTGGAATCGTTGAACACTTACTTGGATAATTCTTCTTTGTTTGCAGTTTTTCTTTATTGTTCGTTTTAAATGTAAACGCAAAATATTTCTCTCCTCCAAGATAATTTTTTTATTTACATTTATATAGTTATTTGTTATTTCTTCGTAACATATAAACTCAGATATTTCGAAAACAAAGAAGAAAATGGAAAAAATGTATGCTTCCATTTCGATTTAGTTTTTAAAAATGTACATGAGATTTAATTTTTCGCCTCGAGTTACCAGACACCATGTCTAAAATTTTCCGTTTATATACCTAATTTGTCACAATTAATCCAAAATTTATAGTAAATTTGTGTTTTTCCAAAATATGCTTAAACGCAAAGATTTTATTCGTTACTCATGCGCTGCCACATTTCAGGCGTTCGATCTGCTTTATAGAATTCGGCTTATAATTCATTCTGTAATAATCGATCTCTGACCTGAAATATGGGGTGGCAGCGTACTTGTGTCGAAAATAACTATTTTATTACGTTCAAAATTAACTCAAAGGGGACCGAAATAGTGGATATTTATTATGAAACTCTAATGTAACAAAAATTAGAAACAATAAAAACTCAATGGAACATACTGGGTATCATTAAAATGGATGATATAATCACAAATGACACATTGCGGTAATCACTATCTGTCAATCAAATTCAAGGTCAGAAAGAGTCATGGCATTGTAATTTATTACATCATTACTATGACTAATTATTTTAGATTCTTCCTTACCTTTCTGGATCTTTTTTCTGTCTATATAAATAGCAGATTATATTCCCTTAGTTTTAGTTTTCATTAGAATTTTATGATGTTAATTACTGTTATACATAAATAGAAATATAAACATATATTGTTAGGGCACTGAGAAAGAAATAATGAAATAAATAAATGTATATAAATAATCCTAATATTAGTGAATATAAATAAATTTTTTTAAACAATTAACTGGTTTCGTTACATTGGTGTCGGATATGAGATTTGTTTTTAAAAGTTGAACTCATAGACTATTGTTAATTAAAAGCTAACGTTAATTGTTTTTATATGCCAAAAAAATTCAATCGTTGATGGAAATGTTGCAAAAGATGCAGGATGAATGAAATCCAATCAAACTAAATTACAAAAAAGAATGAAAGCCAATCAATATAAATTGCAAGAAATAATATCAAGCAAATTAAAAGAGGAATTGTTATCGATTTATGCAAATCAAAAGAAACTACAAGAATTAATTAAATCAAACAAAATAAATTAACAAAAGAAATAGTAGATGTCACCAATGAGATGGCAACAAAATATGAGGAAGTAACTAAGTGGTGTGACGAATTATACCAAACATTTTTCCCCTTACAGTAAATAAAGAAATCAGCATGCCCAAGAAGGAAGTGGCTTCTATTCCTGATGAGCAACTAACAGAAGTTAATGCGCAGCAAGTTGAACATTTCTCTGTTATTGAAAATGGCATGCCAAGTAGTAGAAGATACCTTAAATCACCTACGTATTATGACAAAATATCTTGGGCCAATTACCATAAACAGTTCGTAGCAGCTGCAACATCAAATGGATGGACAGTTGAAGAAAAGGCAACTGCTTTAACAGCGTCTCTACGTGGGGATATTCTAGAAATTCTATAAACTATACCAGACGATTTGCAAAGTAATTTTAATTAGCTTGTTTCACGATTGGAAATGCGAAACGGAGATAAACAGCTGCAATAGGTCTGCTGTGCCCAGTTAAGGAACCTAATGCAGAAAATTGGAGAGAACCCCCAAGAATTAGAAAATGAAATTGTACGGCTAGTAAGATTAGCATATTCATAAAGTTTTATTGAATAAATAGGGGTGCAAACATTTGTGGATGGTATTCAGGATTCTGAAACACAACAGGCACTTAGATTAACACGTACGCATGATCTTGCTAGTGCATTGGCTCATGCACTGGAATTGGAAGCGGCCAAGCAAGTATCGAAGGGCCATGTTCGTGTATAAACCATTGAGGACGATAAAACTAATGCTGAAACTTTAGAAGAAATAGTGTTAAGAATAATTACAGTGCAAACACCAACAGGACGTAAATTACGATTCAGGAACTGCGGTAAATAAGGGCATATACAGAGAAATTGTCAAAATGCTATGAGCAGTCTTGCTAATAATATGAAACACCAAGAAGCCACCATCCAAGTGACATCCTTAAAACATGAATAGTCTTCACATTAATGGAACAATCGCGGGTAAGAATTGCCAAATGTTGTTGGATATAGGAGCAACAAAGACAACAGTGAAATAAACCTTTGTTGGGAATGGAAGAATCCTGCTTTCACAGCTGCGATTAAGTACAGTTACAGGAAATTCTGCAACCGTTCATGCTGAAATTATTACAGTTATTGAGATCGGTTGTAGGAAGTAAACACATCGCATGCTGGTAGCCGATATTGATAAACATGTTATATTTGGTATGGATATAATGTCTGGGTGTGGCTTTGCCTTAGACTTGAAGAGTCACACCGTACGAGTGAATGACGAAGATTTATCCATTAATCAACGAAATGACCAAGCAATAAAAATAATACTAGCAGAAGAAGTGAACCGCTAAGCAGCGAAACAATAGTTATGGGCCAACCGGATGGAGACCTTTGGGTAAGATCTATGGAAATTCTAGAAATCAGCAACATAAATACTGGTAGAGGTATTTTAGCTTGAAAAGTGTTGATCGCTTAATGAATGTCAATACTTTCCAAGTGAACCTAAAGAAGGGAACCGAACTAGGAAAATTCACACGTATCTAATCTGTGATACGTTGCATAATAATTAGCGAGAAGGTTTTGCCCATAAAGAATTTATCTAAGCTGGATACCACATTCGAATGCGTGGAAAACGCTTTATCCTAAGAGCAAAACAATAAATCCAGCTAATTGATCCAACAATATTCTGACATGTTAGCCACGGAGGCTGGTTTTAAAGGAAGAACAAATGTCGTGGCGCACAATATAAATACAAGTAATGCCTAATCAATATGTCAATAACCCAGAAGGCTGCCTTTATCCAAACGAGAGGAAGCCAACCAGATAATCAAATACATGGCCCGTGAAGGGATAATAGAGCCATCTAGTAGTTATTGGGCATCGCCAGTTGTACTGGTTAAGAAGAAAGATGGTAACACTCGATTCTATGTAGATTACCGTCGTCTAAATAATGTGAGCAAAAAGGACAGCTATCCTCTACCCAGAATTGACGACACTTCAGGCACGCTTTCCCCCTCCAAATGGTTTTCGAATTTAGACATGAAAAGTGGATATTAGCAAGTCGGTATGAAGGATGAATACCGAGAAAAGACAGTGATTTCTTTTTGCTTGTGCAATGCACTAGTGACGTTTGAAAAGCTAATGCAATTGATTCATGTCTTGGCAAACATGTCTAGTATACTTGGACGATGCCATAGTTATTGGAAAGACCTTCAATAAATACCTGAAAAATCGCGAAGGGGTGTTTCAAAGACTACAAAGTGCGCATCTACAACTTAGTTCGATAAAGGGCAACGTGTTTTAAAACAAAGTGAAATACTTTGGTCATTTGGTTTATGAAAATGTGTTGAAGTTGATCCTGAGAAAATTCGGCCCATATAAGAACGGCCACAAGCAAAAGATAAACATAAATTATGAAGATTTTTAGGGTAATGCACTTATTATAGTCGATTTGTAGGTGGATTTACATACATCGGAAAATCACTTACAAAACTTACTGAAGAATAGTAATCATATTTATGGAGCAATAATTACCAAGAGTCATTTTAAATACTTAAACGAACATTGGTAACGGCACCAATACTCAGTTACCCTAAAATATAGGGAAGATTTGTCTTAGATGCTCATGATAGCCACGTCGGTATCAGTGCAGTGCCATCACAAATCCAAGACGGACAAGAACGAGTAATTCAGTATTATAGCAAACTGTTGTCCAAACGTGAGAGGAATTATTGTATTATGCGCAAAGAATTGCTAGCGGTGATAAAGGCTGTTAAACACTTCTACAAATACTCTTATGGACGAAATTTCTTCTTGAGAACTTATCACGCAGTGTTGAAATGGTTCCTAGAGTTTGAGAATCAAATAGGCCAAATAGCGAGATGGATTGAACGGATGCAAAAGTATGATTTTGGAGTTGTGCATCGTGCTGAAGGGAAGCATAGGAATTCTGCCGCATTATCAAGACGGGCTTGCACAAAAGATTACAAATATTGTACTCAGTTGGAGACAAAAGTGTAAGCACTTCTTGTCTACCGAATCCCTGTAAGTAACGATGAGTGGTATCCAAATGATGTCAAACGAGATCAAGAAAACGACCCGACCTGAAGGTGCTATTAAAATCTAAGAATGAAGGTCGAACACTAGGTTGGGAGGAAGTGGCATCATTTAATCCCGTTGTTAAAGCTTATTGGTCCCAATGGGACTCTTTGCAAGTTCAGGCTGGACTTTTGAAAAAAAGCACTGGAAAATGATGATGGAAGTAAACAATCTGGTGTAAGATAACAAACGACTTTCCCTTACCCATTTTAAATTTAATTTTAATTTATTGACATTAGTTACTTTCCTATACACCTAAATTGTAAACTCAAAAATTAATTTAAAAGCAAATAATTCAGTCATTTATGATTTCTTTTATACATGTACTAAGAGTTTTATACTTAAATTTTAAGCTCGTTTAAAGCAAAAATAATTTATAGATTTAAATAAAAAGTAATTAAGTATGTAAATATTACACACAAATTATTAAAGTTACTGTTCAGACAAAACCTTACTTAACTCTAGAGAAATTTCTCAATAACACACTTCAACGAATTTTCTCAAAGAAACCAATTAGTTCATGTAATATAGCAATATAGACGAAAGAAACGTGATGAGTTAAAAAAAACTCGGAATAGCCGTTTTCGAGAAAATTGTAAAAAACCTAAAAATCACAAGAATAAAGTGACACGTCCGGTCATTCGATTTTAATAAAATTTTTGCCAAGCGGTGACATGGCGATAATAAATCTATATATAAAATTTTACTTTTCTATGACGTTTGGTTTGCGAGATATATTACCCATATTCGTACACATATACACACGTACATACACACACACACACACATACACACATGCACACGCACACACGCACGCATACGCGCACGCGCACTCACACGCGCACGCACTCACATGCACACGCACACGCACACGCACACTCACCCGCACACACGCCCACCCACATATACACACACACACACACAAACGTACCCGCACACGCACATGTACACGCACACGCGCATGCACACGCGCACGCACACACGCTTGCGCTCGCGCACGCGCACACGTACTCACATGCACACGCACTAGCACACGCACACGCACACTCACACAGACACACGTACATACACATAGACCAATTTCTAAAAATATGTTTTTCATACTCAGGGGACCTGAAAACATGTATTTCCGTTAAAAAATGGATATCGAAAATTTTGACCAAAAACATGTCTCTATGTTATATTTCAATAGGTAAGAGAAAGTACAAACGGATGCAGGTAGTGGTTCCTAAAGACAGGTTAGCGGAAATTTTGCTACAACTGCGTGATGATCGATCGGAGGGCATATGGGTGTAAAAGTCCACTAAAAATTTTTTTGAGTGAACTGCAAAGGTGATGTTAAGGGGTGGTGCTGAAAATAAGTATTATGCACCTATAGGAATGGTCCTTGGGCAGGTGATAAGCACAGATGCGACAATGTAATATGGCTAGCTCATTTGAAGAAGCAGACATCGATATAGTTGTTTCAATTCCAGAAACCGAAGCAGGAAACAAATACACCCTCATTGCAATGGACTATTTTAGTAATTAAACCGAAGCATACGCTCTACTCATCAAGAGACAGTTACAGTGGCCGAGACCTTGGTAGAATAACTGTTTAGCCGTTTTGGAATTCCTCTGGAATTACATTCAGACAAGGAGAAAATTTTTAGTCAGCCTTATTCCAAAGTCTTTGCCAGCTATTGAATATACGAAAAACCAGAAAAATTACTCCTCGCCCACAGTAAGATAGAATGATAGAAGGCATGAATTGAACAATGAGAAAATATTTGTCAAAAGTTGTCTCAGACCATGAAAAATATTGAAACCAGTACGTACATCTGTTCTTGATGGCTTAACGATCAACTATAAACTAAACGACAGAAGATACCCCTACTAGAGTGTTGTTTGGGCGAGAAATTATATTTCCATGTGATTTGGAATTTTGTAGATAGGATGGAAAGAAGGAGTTTGCTGGAAATGCATATGCCGAAGGTCTTGAAACTAAACTCAATTCACGAAAGAGTTCGCAACAACGTTCAGATTGCCAGTGATCGAATGAAATGCCACTATAATGCAAGTTCCAAAGTAGGAGGATTTTAATCCAATGAGCTAGTTTGGTTATGCTAGCCTCAGCGACGACGAGGCCTATCTCCCAAATTGCAAAGATGTTGGGAAGATCCGTATAGAGTGATAAAGAGGATCGACGATGTAATCTACCGAATTATGAAATTGTCCAGAGGAAAGCCCAAAGTAGCCCATGTGAATCGGTTAACCTCATACACTGGGAGGAATGCGGGAGCGGAATAGCAAGAAAGTGAGCAAAGGACGAACCATGTTGAATTAGAAGAATTAGGAGTCAGAAACAACCAATAATCGTCTACCGAATTTATGTCAACCTTTTCAGGACAGCATAAAGCTAGATTTGTGGTTACCACTGAGGAACCTAGAAACCTATTTGATGTACTAAAGGAGTACCTCTGGCTCATTTTCTCACTAAAGACGTCCGAATGTCCTGTGGTATCCTAGTTGAGTTTAAAAAGAGATATGGTGGCATAGAAGAAATACAGCAGCAGGAGCCAGAAATTGGAAAGGCATATCACCTCCTACGTTGTCATCGCCAAGGTATGTGAAGTATTTACTATCTGGTGACGAAAGCATTATTCCATCAAAAGCCACGTTTTGAAGACTTTTGGAAGGCATTGTAGGTTCTAAGGAAACAAATGTGTGAGGATTCTAGTAGAAAGTTAGCCGTACTAAAGCTCGGTTGCGACCTAGACGAGGTTAATTGATGCGTGGTACGTAACATGTTGGAAGTGGTATTTCGAGACTCTGGTGTCAAGATCCTGGTGTATAGTTGGAATCCAAAAGGAACGCCACCAACCACGAAATCTGTGGGCTGCCATCTTTATAAGAAATAGTACTTCACGTATGAATTGCAGTGCAGATTCCGACATTCGTAAACAAAGGTAGAACCATCGCAAGTGCAAAGGCCAAGGTCGTTGTTACGGGACGTAACAGTCATAAGGAGGGGGCAGTATAACAAAAATTAGAAACAATAAATGCTTAATGGAGCTTTCTGGAATAATCCAGTAGGTTTCTTATAATTAAAATGGATGATGTAATCACAAATTACTCATTGCGGTAACCGATATCTGTCAATTAAATTCAATGTCAGCAATAAGTCATGGTATTGCAATTTATTATATCATTATTATGACTAATTAACCTAGATTCTTCCTTACCTTTCTGGACCCTTTTCCTATCTATATAAATAGTAGGGTATATTCCCTTAGTTTTAGCTTTTATTAGAATGTTGTGCTGTTAACTACTGTTATATAGAATTTTAAATATAAACGTTTGTTCGGGTATTAAGAATTAAATATTTCAATGAAAAAGTGTATATAAATAATTCTAATATTAGTGAATATAAATAGATTTTTAAATAATTAACTAGTTTCGTTACAATATATTCATTTTCTATTAGTTTTTTGTAATAAAATTTAAAAGAAACA
Organism: Phrixothrix hirtus; assembly: GCA_024586415.1. Taxonomy (NCBI): domain Eukaryota; kingdom Metazoa; phylum Arthropoda; class Insecta; order Coleoptera; family Phengodidae; genus Phrixothrix; species Phrixothrix hirtus. The sequence continues at coordinate 10,736 of JAHWXV010087058.1, forward strand.
ATTATAAGCGATTAATAAAGGTCGTAATATGTACAAAATTAACTTTTTAGTGATATTTGCGATGTTACTTTGGTACGATGATATTTTTGTTTTATTCTGGGATCTGTAAAATGTCGCGTTTAATTTGTGTTTTTGAGTCTCGAATAAATAAGAGACGCAATATTAAACCAATTTTCCGACTCTTTCGACAAATTAGATGTCCATGTGTGAAAATACATCGTGTGCAAATTGTTTTGTTGCAACTCCTCTGCTGATGTTATAGATACTGTAAGGATTATGATAAAAGAGTGGAACAGTACTTTGAAGAAATTCAAAGGTACTAAGATGATTGCAGATTGAGTTAAATATAAAGAATTGCGAAATTTTATTGTAGCCTCTATATGTCGTGAAAAGCTAGCGTAATTAAATTCAATTATATTGGAAAACAATCCTAAAAAATTGTGGAATGCTTTAAAACAGCTAAATATAAGGTCTACAAAGAATAAATATGTGCCTTCCAATCTATCTAAACTTAATGGCTTGGCTAAGCATTTTCGTTCTACTCTGCAAACACCTGATAAATGTAATAATCAAATTGAGTACTACAAAAACAACCTCTATACAAAGGATACAACTTTTTCGTTTTCGCTAGCTACTGTGGAAGATATACACAAT
>JAHWXV010087077.1:0-14755 GCA_024586415.1 Phrixothrix hirtus
AGCAATTTGACTTTATTAAAGTAAACACTCATTTGATTTATATTTTTAATCTTAGTTCATACACATGTGAAGTGTGACGTTACTGCAAAGATAAAAAAATCCAACTATAACAGTTGCTCTGCATTTTATACCATGGAATAATTTATAAATAATAAATAACTTTTTTAACGATCTTGCAGAATTTATTTACTGATAATTGATAAACATTTAACCTATAGGTATTTTTAAATAGGATTTCTTAACTAATACACACTTAAATTAGGCGAGCATTTAATCATGCTTAAAGGTGTGTGACTTTACGCCATAAATGCATGCAAAGTTTTAACATTAATTGTAAACCAAAGGTTTTTAAAATTACCTGTTTTAAACACATTTTATTAACATGTTACATGATTAAAAAGTATTTTATATCCTTATTTAAATATGATGTATCCCTTTAGGTGAGAGCAAAATATGTTATAGACTAATTCTTTATTTGTCAATTATCAATAAACATAATTAGGGAAGATAGTGATAGAAAGTTTATTTATTATTTCGTAATAGATTACGCTAACTGAGGTAAATGTACTTTTTTTAATTTTAAAATATGGAACAAATGCGTTTCGTAAAATTTTCTTTGCAACATCTTTATAAGAAATATTCAAATGAACATGTTTTGGAACGTTGTATTTTAGTGTCACACAGTTCCATTTGAAAATAATACCGACGAACATCACTGTTTAGTTTTCCTATTAAAATGATAGCTAGCCCAATCACCATTTAATAACTGACGTCAGACTGCATGATTTTCGGTTTACACACATTTAGGTCAATAGAATTTTAAAAAGGGCATATCGCTGGTTTTACGTGCCTGTTACATTCTCAATTTAAAAATTTTTCAAGAAACACGAGGAAATGAGGAAATCCTTATTTAGTATTTACCAACCGTTGGATATTACTAGAAATGTTTCAAAGCACGTGCGTTATATATTTCCGTAATTGACTCGTCTGTTAATAATATAATTCAAAAAATAGTAATTTTTTGATTTTGTTTTTAAGTGTATTATGATGTATGTTTCATCCTCCTTCATCCTCTAAAAATGTTTATATTATCCAAAACACCCTCTATAATAAGTTGAGTCAACACATATGTTTTATTTGATTTCTTGACGTGAATGGATGGTTATTTAACATTTAAATAACTTATTCAAATCTTAACTTCAAAAACACGAATCTCTACTATTTTATATTTTAACATTGCCTTAAATAAAGTTTCTAATTAATAAATTGAAATAGACTTCCGATTTCGTATCGTTTTCCGTTTGGTTCCGACGCCATTCTGTTCACAATTGTTTTCGAACCTGTCTCTATAACAATTTCTATTATGTTGTTACTTTTCCTCTTTTTCATTTGGTTGATTGGGTATATCTCTCCTTCTAATCAATGTGTTACGCCTCTGTATATTTATTGGCAATTATTATTTTTTTAGTAAGGCATATTCTGTTTTAATTCATTATAAGCAACCCAATATTCTTAAATTTTCAAACAATTCCAGCTAATTGTTTTAATTGCAATGTTAAGGTTAATTTGAATTTAATTTGGATACAAAACGCCTTAAAGGGGCAATTTTCCTTTAATCATGGAATGGATTTTGATAAAGCATTTTGACGCTTTAAAATTTTCTATGGCGTATGAAATACGTGACATATGTAGGTGTAAAACAGCTCTAGGGGAAATATATTTCCTATTTAGTTAGCTAAATGCCGACCGCTATAATAAAATTATAAACTGTTTTATGATCTTATTAGCTAAGGGATTGTTTTAAAATTTCCATGAAGTCATAGGGGTTAAGAAAGTCTAGCTAGTGCCGTTATAATTATGAGATTCATATCATTTTAAAATCAGTGCTCTTACAGTTTATCACCCTTTACCGTCCAAAGAAATTGGAATTCTGTGACCTTGTTTATTTAAAAAATTGAAGGTCCTGTTCATATTCTAAATCGCAAGTTGCGCATTATTGATTGAAGTACTTTGATAGACTTTGTCAATCAATGTAATCAAAGTAAGAGCCTGATTGAATGTGCTTATTACACGATTAAAATTTGAAGTTGCTTGACTTTATGCGAAATTTATTTTTCTTTTGAAAATAATATTAGTTGTTGCAATACGATATACGGATCACCTATATCCTACAAGATTTTTTCATAAAATTTCTGTAATTTAACTAAAGTAGCAATTAATTGAAAATATTATAAAAATAAAATACAAGCTAAAATTTATGAAAGTTAGTAAAATTAATTTAATTTAATTATTAATTCAATTGTTATTAAATAAACATGGCTTGTGTGCAATTTAATTTTACATTTAATTTGTTAGTTAAAATTTAATATATTTAATATTTTATAACTGACTTTTAAATAAAATGTTTAAAACAAGTAACCTGGTATATTATAATCGAAAAAATTATTTTCCCGTAAATGTTTTTCGTATAATCGCACAATTAATAATTTAGCATATTAGCATGATACTGACAATAAAGTATAACAAATTAGTTACAAGTATAGGAAAGGAGGTCCATGAGTTATGGTACGAAAAGATTTAACTGACTACTTTTTCGTGTACTTGTTTAGCGGTAATAAAATGTAAGAGTTGATGAATACATTGACACACTATGTTTAACATTCAAAATTAACACGAGTTAATCTGCGAAACTGAGTAATCTGACAAACAGAAAACCTAGTTTAAAACTTTTAAAATTTGTATTTCACATTTAGGGAATTACGCCATCGATAAGATAGTAAAGTAATTGACAGAAAATAAAATGAAGAGTACGCTACCTACCAGCATTGAAGGTGCATAATCAAGTATATCATTTTACATGAAAGTAAGCCCAAGATTTCAATTAAATTCACGTTAAATTAATTACGACCAGTTGATACTTATTTCTTACTCGATTGGCTAATTAGAATTATTAACGGGAAACAAGAATTATGGCATAATCTTTACTTAACGATAGTTCGGTGAAATTTACTTTAAATGCGCAATAAAACTTCTGAAAATGCACGACCAATCAGGTTGAGGCTCATAATAAAACTGCCTAAGTTAACTTTTAATTAAAATTCGTTAACAAAACCTATATGAGAAGAAAGCATTGTAATGGAAGAGAAAATTCCATAACTAAATTTTTTGTCACAAAGCAAAAATTTTTATTTTAAACTGTATAATATTTCTAGAACATACTTTTATTTTAGAAGTTGAATTTCAAACAAGTCAAAATTACTGTAAAAACTGTGCAAAAGCTTTCATATGCGAATTGCCACATTTGTAATACAACTCTATTCTTTAATATTTTTAACTAGTAATCATTTGAAATATAAATTCATGATTACACTGCTCAGTTTCATAATAGTATTTTAAAAAATAAGTTTCATAAAGCATGTTTTTATTAAATGTGATAAAATGTTTGATGAAACGAGTTTTCTTATACTATTTTATTTATTTACTTAAAATTTAGGAATTTTGTGATAGTTGGCAATACTGTCACTTTGACATTTAAATTAAAAGTTTTCTCAATTTTCCATTTAACTCTGACGTCTAATAAGGTTAATTGTTAATGTTATCAACCTTTTAAAATAATATATTTCGTAATAAAAAGAAGGCCATTATAACTTCAGAAGGGTTTCGTAGTGAGCCCATTTAGGATACGCAAATGGAAAACACATTTGTCTAATTGCTTAAAATTTAGGAAAAAATTAAATTTGTTAATATGTAAATGTTTTAGGGAATTTTGCGATAGTTGATAACACTAAGGTTTTGACATTTCAATATGAAAGCTTCATGAATTTTCTATTTAATTTGGCGTTTAATAAGGTTAATTGTTAAAGTTAGCAACTTTTCAAAATAATAAATTCCGTGTTAATAAGAGAGTCATAATGAAATTCAAATTCGTTTCTTAAGGAGCTCGTTTTGACCCGCAAATAAATAGTATATTAAGAAACAAGTTTCTTAAGATTTGTTATTATCACACGAATTATCACTTTTAAGTACTTTCAAAACTCCTCATTCGTAAAATTTTAATAAACAATCATATTTATACCTACCTTAGCTACGATCGAATTCGAGCATTACAAAATTAGTACGTGAAACTGATTTTAGCAATTCAAGATTACTTTAATCCGTCAAACAGATTAGTTGTTGATATTGATGCAGTTTTAAAATTTTACTATCTAATTATTAATTATTATCATGTTATAGCTTTAATGGGTTGCATTGTATTAAACAGCGCGTTTCACAAGCATATTATCAAATTTATTGTGTAGGTAGAGACATAAAAAACAAACAAAATTTATATTTCTTATTTTTTGTACCCTCAACAATTCTGAAAAAAATTGAGGATCAAGTCAGTAGTATGGTTTTAAAAAATGCGATAATACACGTTCCTAATGAAAAGATATTATAAAAACAAAATACTGGTCTCGCATTACAATGATGTAGATCATGTAAAGTTCGACAAATCCTTATTTATTAATTAAACCATTAAACTAATTACTTGACATTATTTATTATTAATTTTAATGTTAAATTGTAGATGTAGCGATGCGATATTATGATTTATGTACGTGGTGTGATCAAAAAGGGTTGCGCGTATTTTAGTGAATCGATTTGGTTAAACGTTCCTTTTCAAAGTGGATAGTACTGTCAGGCACCAAGTTTCAGATTGGTGCAATCTTCAGTTTGTTTGTGGTGAGTCGTGAAGTAAGACGCTCTTAAGAGCATTCTGCGATCTTTATGTATGACGACACGTGGGAGCAAAAAATTTGTTTAAAAGCGGAGCATTCAAAATATTACAAGGAGTCTTTGGTGACGACACTATGTGACAAGCTCGTGCTTATGAATGGTATAAACGCTTTAAAGAACGTTGAGAAACGTTAACGATGTTGCTAAGGCTGGGCGTCCTAGCACCTCATGAAACGCTTATTAGTCGAAGAATTACCATTAAAGAGGTTGCTGAAGAACTAGAAATAACCTACGGCTCATGCGAAGTAATTTCAGCTAACGTTTTAGGTATGAAACGAGTGACAGCTAAATTCGTTCCAAAACTTTTGAATGCTTGCTGGCGTCGCTAATGACCCAGAATTATTCCAACTGGTGACAAAACATGGATGCCTGGCTATAACGTCCAAACAAAGGCTCAATCATCACAATGTAGGTGTTCTGAGAAAGAGCGTCAAGTGAGGTCAAACGTGAAGGTTTTTTTACCGTTTTCTTTGACTACAACGGAGTTGTGCACTTTGAATTTTTACCGACTAGCCGCACAGCTAATGATCATTATCTACAAGCTATGCGTAATTTACGTGAGTTTGTCTGAAGAAAACGTCCTGAATTATGAAAAGAAAACTCATAAATTTTACACCATGGCAATGCACTGACACACACCGCACTACTTATCACGCATTTCTTAGCGAACCACAAGACCACTGTGATCCTGCCACCTCCTTATTCTACAGACATGGCCCGTGATTTTTTCCTATTCCTTAAACTCAAGAGGACCCTTAAAAGACAAAGTTTTTGAACGATAAAGAATTTAAAGGAAGAATTTCTGGCTGAGCTGAAACCAATACCTAAGGACGTATTTCAACAGTGCTGTATCCCAGGGGGACTACATTGAAGGGGACAGTACAAAAATTGATGAATAAATTAACACTTTTTAGTCACACCTCGTATAGTTAAATCACATACAATATTACATTAATTTCATTTTTGTCTAATAAATAAATATCACCAAGTTTTAAATTAAATACTGAGCATTTCGAATAATACAGTCAAAATTGGCAGAATAAATTGACAAAAATTATAAACAAGATTTACCTTTGATAAAAGTTTTAATATCATTAACTAACAAATGAACTAGTAATGATGTCACCAAATGCAATTTTTCCTTCAATGTCTTTTTCCAAGTACAAGTATAACATTCTGCATGTAAACAATCACGTTATTTGCTAAAAACATGTTATTTGATCACATACTTATGAGACACGCTTTATATCGTTAAATATTCAATAAAGCTTGGAATAAAATTTGGTTGGCATGCCTCAACTAGTGAGAATTGATTTATTTGCTTTTATACTAGTAATAGCGATTCTACACTTACCTGTTGACTAATTGTTTTCACAATTTGCTGGTGTGCTTATACAGTAATATTTTCTTTGTTTTAGTTTAATTTTTAAGAAATAGTCTGCTTAGTAAATTAATAAATTTGTTTCATTGCGTGTATATTTTTGATGGTACATTAATTTTACTTTGATGTTTCATTTTGCATTATAAAAATATCAAACTTGAAAATATATTTTTTTGTAAAATTCTGTTAAGTTACATGTAGAATGATTGGTACAACTAATTGTAAGAAACGTTTAACTTTAAAATGATGTAAAAGATGGTATAACAATTTCTAAAGTAAAGCATGCAGATACTGTTTTTCAATCATTTCACTATCACTATTTTCAAATAATAAAATGTACTGCAGTCGTTGGTAAATGAAAGTTTTGTTCATTGATACTATATAATTAATTTAGAACATGCCAAACTAGGTCAAAAGTTTTCATAACCTCATTTTATTATAAAGCCTAGGATCGATTACGTGCTTTGAACAGACTTAAATATACAGCTAAAAAGCGTGAATAGAAAAAGTAAGCTTATAGCAGAAGCTTTTATAAATTGGTAACAATAATTTCAACGCACCTCACCATCTTCCATTTTGTGACGCACTGAAACTAGAAACTCCCTAAAATACCATTCAAACCAGTACATCGGCGGCAAAAATCAATACAAGTCGCATTTAAATGTAGGTAATTACTTCAGAAAATTATTTATTAAAGTTTGTATCTGCGTGGCAAGGTTATTAAATATAAAAGTAGTAATACTTCTGTTAAGAACTTTAATATATCTAGATAATTAAAGTACATTATATATAATATAAAATACTAGTACAAATCATGTATGTATACAGTGTGCTGCGAATGTTTGTTTACATTAATTAAAATGTCGCCAATTAATTTATTTAGGTTTCACTGAAATTCGAAGCACAGTATACATTTAATATAAACTGAACAATTTACTATTTCGATTGCAAATTTCTTCAGATAGGTATTAAAGTGGTAGTTCTAATTTCAACCCATTTCCAGCCATGTTCTTTTTCTTCACTAATACAGTACACCTACTTAAATACTATTTGATGAAATTTGCAACCTACTTGTAAGACTATTCAATACAAATTTCTAATGAGATATAAATTATTACGAGTATTATGAGTTTGTATAGTAAACAAAATATATAAGTACTACTGGTATAATTTATATTTATATAAATAGTGCAATTCTCTTAAAATCTATTTTGAAGCTATTATAAAAATATATGTGTTATACACTGTAGTAGAAATGTAAAAATTCCAGGAAAATTTGCTGTTAAATTGCAGCCTACATTTTTCTTAGATTTATTTTTAAAAATGTATCTATTTTCTATTGTACTTGTGTAATTTAGGCACTTTACAACAGGTATACTGAATTTATATTATAGGTGCCATTTTAGTGCAACTTCCAACAATGTTCGTGTGTAACTTGTTTGTATTAACAATCTAGTGGTGCAAATTCCGACCCGCAGAATGTGACAATCCACTTTGAACAAGATTTGAAATGAAAATGTGTATACAAAAGGTATTCACAATACTTATTTTCATCAACGAGTAGGTATGTAACTTAATCGAAATCCTAAATAGACAATTTGAAGTGTGTAACATGGATAACGTAGGTATAAAACTTATTCTAAAATACTGTTGGATTTTGATACGTAGCCTTCATTCCATTTAGCACCAAATATGTAAAATTTTGTCTTTTACAAGGCACGCAATTTAAATTATCTTGAGCACTACTTTATGTACTTAGCCTAAACATCTAACCAAAAATTATATTATCACATTTCTAGAATCACTGTTAGTGTTCCTGTTTTATATGTGATTGATTTCACTATACATATTTCTGATATTTTCACGTCTTTGCATATCCAAATCGGCATAGTTCATTGGTTTACCTACAGGAGTCACTTTTATAGGTCCATTGCCATTAGCCATATGGTGTACGCCATTTGACATGTGATTAACACCATTACTAACTGCATGTGCTACACCATTTCCAACTTGTTGCACTCTTCTGCTGACGGTATCAATATGATTCGACTCTATATTTTGCAAATTATTTTGGGTCACATCGTCAGCTACATAATTATTTGTTTGAGTTTCATTTTCACTTTGTTTTATATACTCTATATGCTGATTTACCACGTTCTTGAAATCTTGTCTGACCGGCATGGCATCAGTATCACCATCAACCTTTAAAAATTGAAAATAAGTTAAAATTTATATTTTGGTGCGCGCCTACAACTTACGATTGTTAATCGTCCAATATTGTCCATAGCCTTTAACATAGGAAGAGATGACTGTCGAAAAATTTCGAGACGACGACGGAATGCAGTTACGCTATCATCTAATCTTCCTCGTCCTAATTGTAATTTCGAACAATCTAGAAGTATTACAGTTGGTCGTTGCTTAAACTGTAAAAAACAAAACCACTTTAATTGCAAGTTGCTTTTAATTTTATCATTTATAATTATTTCAAATGACGAAAATCATTGAGACTTTGTGAAAACGATAATTTTTTGTGACCTATTTTTCATAATAGCGCAATCTTATGGAAAATTTAACGTTTAGGATATCAACGCACTTTGCTATTTTTATTTAGTACCAACAAGGAACTACTATTTCATTTAATTTTGAATAACAACACCCCACTGGCTATTTACTTTTGTAATATAATCTTATCAAAGGCCATGTTATTTTACAAAATATTATTTATATAATTAAATTAAGTGTCTTTTTGATTAAATCTACATTTAATGCTTTCAAAATAAGATTTTAAAAACTAAATTCAATCTACCTGAATATCAAATACAGTGTTACAGATTTTAAGTGCAATATTATTTTTACATTTAGATATTTTGTCTGCTAATATTTTTAATCTTAAAACCTTTGGTTTTATTTTATTTTATTATTTTAAGTAATAGGTCATTAATTGAAATTAATTGGTGGAAGTTATACGAATATATTAAATAAAGGTTTTCCAATTATACTTGAAGTTTTGCTAACAATAAGTGTTTGATCTAGTTCTTTTTTAATTATTCATTAATAAAATTATAACATAAACTTTATAAAATTTACATTATTGAGCAGTTAAAGGTTAAGGTGCTATGTACGTGTATTTAAATAAAATTTTGTTTGTAGCAACAAGTTTTAATCTAATTACTTTTAAATTTTTGTTAGAAAATTTCTTAACCTACATATAACTAGTGTGGTTTAATAGTATAAATTAAATATATAGTTAGTATCACTTACTAATTGCAGTGATTATATGAGTTTTATAAAGTTTATGTTATAATTTTACTAACTAATAATTTTAAAAAAATCTGGTGTGAGACAACACACGGCTTTCTCTTACGCACATAGATATACAAATAGTATCCACAAATTATTATATTATTATTTAAGTTTATTTTGGAAACGATAATTGTAACGAACACCCAGGCAAAATGTTGCTTAACTCCGAAAATTTTCTCTGATAACATGCTTCAACGCATTTATTCAGAAAAACTGCTAAGTATACATAAAGGGGAATTAAATACATAATAATCGTAGCACATTTTAAAGAAAATGTTCTAGCTGTTTTCGAGAAAACCGCAAAAAAATCTAAAAATCGCAAGAATAAAGTGGCACTTCCGGCCATTAAGTTTTAACTAAATTCTTGACAAGTTGTGTGTGGAAGATAAAACACTTAAATATAGAATTTTAAAAAAATCGTTGTAGCCGATTTCGAAAAAATCTCGAAAAACCAAAAAAGTGGCAGTTCCGGTCATCGTGTCTCATGTGAAAAAGATAAAAAACTTAAATATAAAATTTAAAAAAATCGTTATAGCCGATTTCGAGAAAATCTCGAAAAACCAAAAAATGAAACGAGTAAAGGGGCATTTTCGATTATTGGATTCTAATGAAATTCGGACTCAGGGGACCCAAAAACGTGTATTTCCACTATAATTTCGACATCGAAAATTTTGGACGAAAACAATACTTTATACTATATTTCATATAGGTAAGAGAAAGTAATAAATCGGTCAAACACATGAATAAGCTAAATTGTTAGCGAAACGTCGAGTTAAATTTTTAAATTTATGAATATATTTGGAAAACTTTTGTGAATGACTGCTATTAATTAATTTCAATTAATTACCTATTATCTCAAATAATAAACTAAAATTAAAAAACAACTGTTTTGTTAATCTCCAACCGTTGGGTGACGTAACAAAAATTCTAAAATGTTTGAATTACGAAATCAAGAAACAAAAACGTTACGAGGTGCAGCAATTTTTTCTATCGAGAAGTGCATGAATATATTATTTCAGTTCAGCCGTTGCAATTCAAGTCTAAAGCATAAAATCAAATATTACCGTAATTTCTTTAGGGGATTATTTTGTTTTGCAAGTTTTGAGATTCTAAAACAGAATATCATTTATATCGTGCCATCGAAAAAGAGCGAATCCAAGGCGGTAAAAATTTTGAAAAATTTAGGGAATTCATTGCAAAGAAATAAGATGTCAACCATAGGCGGGTATCTATATTTTAAATATTTTTAATATTTTTAATTGAAAATTAGAAATTTTTTTAATTTACAACAAATGAGAAATGTCCTAATACGTTATTAATAATCAATAAGCAAATTGGAATTCTAATTCAACACTTCAATTATCAATCATAAATGTCGTTTATATGTGACGCCTATTGTAAAATAATTATCTGGTAACTTTAGTGTTATTTAATTTGTAATTTCAGTACCACTAATATGTAAGTTTGGTTACCTATCCAGTAGTCTGCGCTTTTTTTCGATGACCCTGTATATTATGTTTTTTAGAATTTCCGTAAAGTTGAAATTAACAGTGAAACGTTATTTTACCTACACGACAAGAAAATTTATAAATCAAATAATTTTCAATCACTAATGCGGCTTGATTTATTTCTCAATAACACAATTTAGTTAAAATTTTATAATTTATGTGACGGTTATACAAATTGCCTTCGAACCCTTATTATGCTAGGAAAATAGAATTTGTGTATTTGCATATTAAGGTAATTATTCGATGTCTATTTTTTCGAAAAACAAAATAATTAAGTTTGCTACATTTTACTGTGCACAAAAATTAAAGAAGCTTATCAAGAATTTTGGTTCTCAAAGTATTGAATGGGTTAGCCCTCGGATTTTGCATGGTTACCAATTAGAAGGTCGGAAAATTATGAGATCAATCTATAAATACAAAAAGAATTTAGGTATCAATTATTTTGGAAACACCATTTTTATTGTAATTACAAATTCAAAATTTAAATTAAGTCATCTATTGAATTCCAATCGTACAATATTTTTACCTTTTCACTTAAACCTAAATATTACAGCTTATTATTGATTCATTAATTCCGTAAATTGTATAAAGAGAATTTTAACGTTAAGGTTTAAAATGTCGTGAATGTAATCCATTTTTAGTTTTACCTACCTAAATTAATTACGGGTAAACGAGATAATTTTTTAGGACTACAGCATTAAGTGCCTAATTTTAAGTAGTACTGTATGAGTACAGTTGTTTAAATATATTTAAATAACAAATATTAAATTTAATTATTTAAATACGACAACCTGGGATTTTACAATGAATGTTCACTTTATTGATAAGATAAGTGAATCAATCTTCTTTCATGTAATTTTTAAAATGCTCATTTGTTTAAAATTAAGTTTACTTAAAAACAGTTTTTTATACTTATAGGTGACAAATAGTAAATAAATTGTTTGCTCGTTTATTTACGTATTAGCATCTTTAAATTTGCTATTTACTCAAAATTATATATTCTCATATATACGAATATATATATGTACAGAGTAATTATAAAGTTGATATATTGCGAAGCCCTGAAGTTGATTTTCTATTAGTACAATACACGTTTCAACGTTTTCTTTACCAGTTTGTTTCGAAGCGATGACGTCACGTCAATTTTTTTAAATGGGAGTGCTATGATGTTTTTCACTATCTTGGTAGCCATTGTATTGTAATGAGCTGTCCTCGTTGTAATAATTGCGTACCAGATGTAAGACCCATTTTTCCAACTTGATTTTTACTTGTTTCAGTAACACTCGTCCAACATAAAATTATCTGTGACCAAAATGCTGCACTAATATTGCGTAGCAATTTAATTGGATGTTTTATTTCGTATATTTCGTCATGAATAATTTTCACCATCTTTATTATTTAACTGTAAGCAGTGTATTTTAGTCAGACTAAGTGATAAATGAAAAACAGAAATGTGTGTTATTTAGAAATGAAACTGTTAATTCTAATTAGTTATTTTCTAACTCAACGAATATGTCGTTGAGTATAAGAGGAAAAAGTAGAGAGAATTTGTTTAGTTGAAAATAAAATTGATAGAATTGCAGCTAATGTAAATCTGAATTCAAATTTTAATAATTGAATGTGAATATTTTGCATAATTTTAATGTACGAATTTATAGAGTGAAAACCATCAATTTTGTTTGGTAAGTCTAAATCTTTCATTTGCAATTTAGAATGGTAAATTTAAAGTGCAAATATTAAGTAATCAATGTATGAAAGTAATGTATCGATTGTGTAGCGTATATTAAGTTGATTCAAGGCTATCGTATCCTTACTGGAAATAATTTATGAAACATTTCAGTCTGAGTTGATTAAATTTTCCCCTGATGTCCTTTAATTAATATATTCCCTCAATTTCGACTATGAATAATTTTTCAAATGTTAGGATAATGTTTATCGCAACATTTACATTTTTATAGTACGGACCCCATACTTTACCACCGAGCTAGGGTATGGCCCTTTTGTTTGAGAATTTCTACCACTTTTAGTTAAGCCATCTTTTAGCAATTAATTGCACATGCCTATAGTTACCAATGAATATTTGTCTTCATTTCATTATTGTTCATATATTTAGTTATAAACTTAAATCTGTAGATTATCTAGGTAACTTACTAGCTACTGTGCTAGAAGCGTGAACCGCATGCAACAATAAGAGATTGCAAATAAGTAAAACTTTCTTGTTACCCAACTGTTTTATCTACATCTCGCGAGTTTCCTACTTTGATCAGGAGAAGTCTTTATATTCAGAGTGTTTTCATCGTGTTGAAGCGTTGCTTTCTCTCTAACATTATAATTTATAACGTAAATAAAGAGTTTTTGACGAATTATTACCCGAATGGTCCGAATGTCATACCGGAAGCCTATTTATCTTAACCCAGTCTAACTCCACTGACTTAGCTAAAGCTGGACTATGGTATCAGTCTTATTAAACCCTACTCCACGTCGCATTATTAATTAGTCTTGTAACAAGGAACCAGGAAGACTATAATTAGACAATTTTGTGTATATTTTTCAAGTTACTTTCAATTTATCCGCTTATATCTCAACTTTATTTATATGTATTACAAATTTAATATTTGTTCCCTTTATAATACTACCCATTTGCACTTATAGATCGCTGCATTCTTGTTTTCCACTGATCGAAGACGTTTTCATCTTTACATCAATTGATTCAGAACGTGTTCTCTTAGACATTGACTTAATTTTGGAGACAGATAAAAGTTGCAGGTACTAAGTCGGACGAATATGAAGGATGTTGAAGTCTAGTAAGCATTTGTTCGTCAACTGCATTGCCTGATGAATAATGAAACCACTTTTTCACAGTTCTGAGCGTTGTTTCTGACTTTTTGTCTCAGCTATATCCAAATTTCCGTACAACTGCGGTTATTTGCTTGGCCTTTTAGAACTCATTTTTTCAAAATTACACCTTTGGGATTGAAAAACATGACCAGCATTGCTTTGAGTTTTTGGCAAGCTTTTTTCATTCTTGGCCATAATGGTGTTTTCCAGTGCATTGACTGATCCAGATTTCGTCACAAGTATGTGTGTAACTCAAACATACGTGCATAAGACATGCAATCATTTGCGTAAGCCTTGCTGAAGATTTAAAAATATTCTATTGGTGTTTTGTTTAAGTTTATTATAAATTTCAAATTGACACGTTGTTCAACTTTAACCTTAACAATATTTCGGTGCACAACAGAAAATACAACCGTTTTGATTGTTTTGTTTCTGAGGTAGAAACACAGACCAGTATTACGTTTTCCAATTGCACAACTTTATGACGAATTTATCTTTTTGGTAAAAGAAAAAATAGAACATACAATAAATAAAAATCTAGACTTATGTGAAAAATAAATTTTAAAATAATATTAATTAATAAGGAATTAAATAGAAAATAATACAATTTCAAAGTAGGTGGAGACATCTAGTTAATAAAATACATTGTAATATTTATGATAACTTAGTACTATAGAAATCTATAAAAATTGTTAAATAATTGAAATATAATTCTACAGAGATGGCACTTTCAAAGTACAATAAACAAATTCAAAGAACATTAAAGATAACGCTATCAAAAAAAATCATATTAAACACAGTAACGTACTATTATAAACAAAACAAAATGTAATCTTCCGATCACATTATCTATTGTTAGATTCACGTAATTTAATTCATAAATTAACGCGAATCTAACATAGAAAAATTAAATCAACTGTATAGATTTATTTTTCTAAAGATTGTTAAA
>JAHWXV010087091.1:0-11746 GCA_024586415.1 Phrixothrix hirtus
GTTTTCTTCTTGAACGGCGTGGTACCCAAAGAAATGCTTAATTTAGCTACTGTTAATAATTAAATTTGCTTAATACTTTACGTTCTAGCCATTGGCTAATGGTTAGAATTAACCTCACCCGACCCGACCTCCGCAACTATTTTTGAGCTGCCGTGCACAGCGTGTATTTCGCTCAATTTATCTCAAAATGACCGTAGCATCATGTACTACTATAGTAATTGATAGTGATTTCCCCTATACACGCATAGTGTAAAATTCTATATAGATACATAAAATAACAACATAAGTGGAATGTTTTGACAATATGAACACTTGCAAGGCTAAATATCATATTTGCATTCTCAAAGAAATTAGTTTTTCGAATGACTTTTTTGGTATCTATGTAATAACGGCAATCTTATTAGCCTAACAATTTTAAAAAGGTTGGAGGATTTGCAAATATAATTTTTGATAGCTGGTCAAAAACTATAATGTATAATTTCACAAAAAGTTATATGTATATATTTAGGTAACATCGTTTATTCATACAGCAAGACGGTGTAGTTCTGCATACAGGCAACACAGGCGCTTGTACTTTTAGATCAGGGATATAACAGACAAGTATTTAAACCTTTGCGATAAAGACAAACTTATTACAATCAGTTCGATACCAGAATTATAATGACATAAAACGGCGCTACGCACCTTCCAATAGCTTCGAAATTACAGAGCTGCAGAGGGTTAGAGCTACGTGGGTTAAAGGCAACTAATGGACTAGCTTTTAAATAAGTTCCTAAATATTGATAATGGCAGGCGTCGGTAAAATTTTGTAAATCGGTAGGGCGCCACTTCGTCTTAACAATGATAATTATTCAAAACTTACGGCGGAAACCAAAGTTAGAAATCCTTTTTAATACTGTACTTTTGAAGGTTATTAAATCTTAGTGCAATTAACCACAGAATTGCTCAGATTACATAATGTCTTACCTGATAGCTACAAATAAGAGTAACTTAAAGCTAACCTTCATGAACAAAAGATTTTAATACAATAAAGTTCTGTATACTACAAGAAAGTCAGTAAAAGAAAATATACACAAAATACAATTCAAAATTATTCCACTTAATATAAATGTTAAATTACTGGGATCCTAGATCCAACAATTCCAAAATAGAAATTATTGTTTAAAATGGTTAAAATTTAGATGTATCCGATTGAGTTCCAACAATTTCTATAGTATACGCCTTTATTCTTAGTTTGAGGTCTATTAAACACAATACTTGACTTAATCTCTGTAGACCGTTTCGTAACTTATTGTGGTAATTTAATTGAATGCTTCGTATACACTTGTTAATTTGATAAGAACTTTAAGGCAATGGAAATTAAATTACTTGAATTCAGAAGCAGAGTCATTTCAATAGTCTGGAAGATGCACGACAGTTCCCCGCGGCCGAATTTCTTGGGGTCCTTGTGGAATACCAGAAGACTATTTACGATAGCGTTTGGTAGTGTGTGGTAGTGTCAGGTTCTCCACTATGGGGAAGATGTAATCCAACGCGGATTTACAATAATAAACTATAAACAAAGAGGCACACTAGTTTATATGATTAATTATTATTTGTCCATTACGGAACTTATACGAAATTTAGAAACCTCTCCTAGAGCAAACACACATTCATACTAGCGATGCTAACCGCAGACTCCTTTTACCTCAATTTGTATTTCAGGTCGCGAGTAGGACTCACGGAACTAAAAAGTGATTTCAAATATCCTGGAGGGGAACAAGGACAAGAGCATTAAGTATTTCTCTTAATTCATGACAATTCAATACTTTATGGTGTATATATTGATAAAGCAATGAAAAACACGTACAACAGAAACCATGGATTTATAAAGGCTTGTCTGAAAACGTTGGGAAAAAGTTTTGTTCCGTCAGAATAGCTTTTCAGGTTAAAATGCTTATGGTTGGAGTCGTACTCCAGAACAGGGTAAAAAAGTGGCAGTATACACATTTTAATAAAATTGTTCATTAAATACGAATTCAATAACATTTACAAATCTTACAACATAGGCGAATTGCCGCAGATACTTTCAAATTGTCGTTAATCTGATAGAATTAAAATTATACCTAATGATGTAAAACATGTCTTCAAAAATACATGGCCTCCGGCCATTCCGTTTTTTATTTTTCTCTCTGTATTATATTGACGTACTCGTGAATTACTTCAAATCATGTAAAGTCCAACATCAGAAAATCTAAATAAATTCACACCTATTTCATTTTTCTAAAAATTGTGTTTATAAATTAGCTTAAATAGTATAAAACGGTATTTTAAACCTACACCTAATAATTTCTTAAGTAATAAAAAAATATAGTAAGAAATAATACGTTTTAAGCAAATACAATGGTTACATCCCTGAAATAAACATAAAAATTTCAAAGTCAGTGAAATAAACTAAATTTCGGATATTCCATGACAATTAGTGCCTATAAAGGAGTAATTTATGAAGAGTTCTTAAATCATAAAAATAAAAAACTTAAAAGAGCCATTGTTAAACTGAATTACCCGCGACCTGGGTATTTCCACGGGAAATTGCATAGGGTTAAGTTGGCCGCGTGTAGATTCAACGCTTTCGAACTAACCACGAACAAATATTAGTTTGAAATACAAACGTCTCATTGACCAAAAGACCGAGAAAAGAGAATCTACAGAGATTAATGAACGCTAGAGAACAGAAACTCAACATCATGATCGTGCAAGTGCTAGCAAAAACATACAACGCGGATACCAGCGGAAAGATCGCCATTACTTCGTAATGTAAAAAGATAAATCAG
The DNA here is from genome assembly GCA_024586415.1 of Phrixothrix hirtus. Classification (NCBI taxonomy): domain Eukaryota; kingdom Metazoa; phylum Arthropoda; class Insecta; order Coleoptera; family Phengodidae; genus Phrixothrix; species Phrixothrix hirtus. The sequence goes on from JAHWXV010087091.1 coordinate 2,814, forward strand.
ACAACGAGGTATACTTTGCTTAATGTATTAAGCGCTCACGCGACGAATGTAAAATAAAAATTCTGACGTGCAATAAGGCCTTTAAAACAATTAGTAAACCCAACATAATAAATTTATAACAATCAGGGAGTGTACCGGGTGTGAAACGTGAATTTAAAAACAGCCCGAAAGTAGGGAAACCAATGCTAAGGTAAATTCACAGGATAAGAAGTGTGCATTTCGAACAACACCTGGTACCTACAGTTTTAAAACGGAAGCACCATATGATTAGCGTGAACAGCGTTTTCGTGCCCCAGGATGCAGAAAATTAGAAACTGCAACGAATAGCCAATTTGCACTACATATATTATTTACTCCGAAAATAATATAAACAAGCTTAACTTTTCACATGCATACTTATTCCTTAGGACATAGGGTGCATTCTGGGGTCAATTTAACACCAAATAAAATTACACCACAGATATGTATTTTTTTATTAAAAATTTATAAAATGCTTTATATACAATGTAACTAATGATAATTAACAACTTAATGTGACTAAAGTGTCTCAGAGTTCAAAATAACAGAATGTCCTTTGCATAAGTCTTCTTGTCTTTTACTCTGAGGAAAATAAACAACGTGCTCTGATGTTATTTTGTCTTATCAAGCTCATATATTTTGGATGTACTAGCTATTTCAAAAGATAACGTTTTAGTCTAAGCTGCATTGAAGTTTGCATTCTTGGTACTGTATTCTCTTTTATTACACAAATTGGGGTCATATCGACCATACGCCTTTATAACACAGATATAATAAATAATAAATTTAAATAATATGTATCGAAACGTAGTACAAATTTAGCTACAAGCAAAACAGCAAAACGAAATAGAAAGATAATTGTAAATATTATAACCAAATAACAACTGTTGGGGTCAACTAGAACTCAACAATGCACTAGAAACGTTAAAGTAAATGAGAATTTATTACAACCTATAAAATTAACTTAGAAGAAAATTTCATTTTTTTTTAAATCAACGTAGTTTTATTTTAAAATTGAAATTCTTTTACGACCTGAGATTTACTTCCGAAGCGTAGCAGTAATTAAACCACGTTTGTTTACATTTGTTTGGTCCGTATCAGAGGTAGCTTTCCAAAAGGTTTTGTATTAATTGTTAGAAATTATTAGGTAATATTTGTGTATATAAAATTTGTAATTTACGTATTCACATCATATTTCTCTGTATGTGTATTTACTTATAACTTTTATTTAGTTATTGGACGCGTATGTCGATTGGTAGGAACCTACAAATTAAATAAAATCAATAAAGAATTTATATTCAACCTTCCAGGTAAAAATATCAAAACTATTAAGCTATTGCTCTGCAAAAGCGTCCTTGATTTCTACTAATAACAAATCCTTCAAAAATGCTTTGGTTACCCAAAACTACCACAATTAAAGTAAATTAATCAATTTTTTTTGCGTAATTACTCCATCTGCCAAACAACGACCAAATTATTTTCAAAACATAAACTAAATATTACTCAGTTTCCATGGAAACAATTGTAGGAACAATGGGTAAGAAGAATTAATAATATATTACATTTCAGCAGGAGCTATGCAAATGGCCCTAAGTACTAAATTTAATAAACAGCTCTGGAAAAGCCTAGTGTGAATTATTTTAAAATGCGATGATTAAAATCATAATCCCATTTTAATTAATTTGATTATTTGTGTAAATACATCTAATTTGCTAAATTAGCTTCAGAACTAAATAAATATACAAATAACTCGCGAAACTCAAAAACATTTTATGCATAATATTATATTTTACAAAAGGTGACCTAAATCTCCAAATGTGACATTACCACATTAATTCGGTTATGCCTTTAGGGAGCCACTTGTTTGATGCATTGCTATGAAATAAAATTTAGATTTAAGGTAGACAACTGGTAAAATTTTAATTTTATTAGAGCATTTATAATTAAACAACGGCCGTTTTTTGAGTGAACAGAGTTAGATTAATTGAACCTAATAAGTGCACAAAGGTTAATTACAAATTATCTTATTAGGCGTATTAAATGTTGCAGAATTACAAATTACTATGCGATGTACTAGTGAAATAAAGTTAAAGTCGTAGTTCCAAAATTACAAATAAATTAAAACGTATCATTGCAACAAATGCGTTCAATCTTTGTGCCCTCTGTGCAGGATTCGTTGGAATGTATGAGTTTTGTTGTTTATATTTGTCATTTTAGTAGCACTCATTATTGCCAGTTCGGTATCTAACATTATTGACGCAAGTTCCAATCGTTGAAGTAATGCGGGTATTTTCTCACAACGACATCGTTAGTTGATTAGTTGTCACTGATTAATGTAGCCCAACAGTAAAAAATTTAACAGATTAAAATGATTTAAATTTGAGTAAACCATTTATAAACATTAAAGACAAAATAAGTGAAAGCTATTTCAATTAGAAGAAAGTTAAATAATTATTATCAAAAGCGGTTGTAAGCTTCCAGTCTTCGCGAACTGGACCATCACGTTTTGCAGATCCTTATAACATTAAAAATTATTATTCAAATATAGCTATTTTAGAAAATTACAGTATTTTTACTGTACATTCTATTTAACAAACAACCTTATTACGCTCAATATCCCATATTTTAAAACTATGAACTTTCAATTGAATTATTCTGCAAGGAACCTGAATTCGTGCTATTATATTATATATTTTTAAAAGTAATGTTAAAGCGTCCTCAGCAATTAATACCTATTTAATGATAGTAATATAATACGCTCGCAGTGGTTGTTTTGCTAAACATCTTTATTAACCCTGAGGAGTTCTAGTACCTTTGTTGTTTATCAGTTGATCTATAACTATGATAAAAAAATTGCTTTGCTTAGATAATAATAGCTTTTGAATATAATTATTCTAATTCGTTTTCTTATTGCATTTCTAAGTACCTGTTGCTAATATATGCGAAGTTCCATAAATTTAATTCAGCGCAATCTATGATCTTGCCAGTTAAGCTACCGTAAAATTGCACTGAACATTCTATTTAAATTCAAATACGAACTTGGTTTGTAATTATAGTTATTAAACATAATTATAAAAATTTTATCTTTCTTTGCTTTGAATTATGTTAGCTTAACTATTTAATAAATCTCGACACAAATTAAAAATTGCGACGAAAACCTTTAATAGTGTTAATCATATATTACAGTTTATTATTAGTTTACAGCCGACAGGCGTTGTGATATAATTACAGGGTACAAAGGAAACCACCGTTTCTGATTAAATTTGAATTAATAATGCTTCCATATTATTGGTCTTAATAAAAGCTTACTTTTAATGTATGTCATTGGTTTTAAATGTAAGTCTGTTCGAAATTAAACACTGCAGTATGCTGCTAATTTGTGCAATACACCTAGGATATGCGTCGTGCTTCATAACTAAACATTAATTGATGGTATTTAAATTTATTAGTAATAATAAGCGATTTCTAGGCAAGCATTGAATCCACGTACATTGATTTAGCTAACCCTATTTAAAATAAGACGGTTGTCGTGTATCCCTCCTATATAAATAACAGAGCTCAAAAAGTCTTTCGGTCGGGCGGCGGATTGGGAAGATTAAGTGTTAATCTTGCTGCAGGTGCTGAGAATGTATACCTTCTTATGTTAACATAAACTGACTCTTGTGAAAATACGTCTTCACAATAAATGCTTTCTGTTCCTAGATATGCAATGTGCTTTCTTGGATAGAAATGGAATTGAAATTTTAAAATTTAACAGCACTTTAAACCGCAGCTGCTTTGAACACTATTTTTGAACGCTCGTTACATTGATTTAAACGTCCTGTATTTGTTAAATTATTGGCATTCCATTAATGCACCTACGGGTGCTGTAAGGCCCAAATGGTGAAATTGTTAATTGATTGTATATTATATAGTGAGCATTAGTTGATAGTTAGTCAGTAGTCAGACATTTATTACTTCATTGACCTTTTGACTATAAAGCTATAAAAGCTATAGTGCAACGGTAGGGGAAGCAGATGTTACCATTATAGAAAACACAGACCAATTAATTAAACACTAATTATTATTTAACCAAGCATGTTGAAGGGAACAACAGCGTAGCACAGCAATCCCAATATATTCAACGCACTAGATTTTATTAAATTCATAAAAATTGTGAAATTAGCTTCTTTGTACCAATATGGCAGCCATTTAATATATTCAATTTATTAATTCAGGCAGTACCAACGTTTGCACATTATACTTTAAATCAATGATCAAATTCTCGCGAAATTGAACGCAGTTGGTCCTTTTATATCAATACTTACATATTGAATTTTGAATAAACGCAAGACGTAATAACACTTACAGCAATTGTGTAAATAGCCCTTTAGTACCAACATTGGCGTATTATACTTCAAATAAAAGCTAAGAATTCCCCACAGCTGCATTAAAGGTAAACAGCTGTTGAGTTATTTTAAAAATATAGATAGGCAGTAGATGCCTTTAGGACGAGCATTTTACTTATTTAAAATCGAACCCTATCAAGAAAACCTAATTCCTTCCAATTAAATTCAACTTATTACCACCGCAAACTAAAATATCGGATAAAATGAACCTTTATACTTAGAAATTAACAGAACATTTATGAGCGTCGGTGTGCCGCTCTATCTTGACAGAAGCAGGTTTAGTTGGACGTTATTTTGGAGCCACGCCCACTTCCTTAGTACTTAAATAAGTAAAATTGACATTTTTCTAAATTTCGTTATCTATACTGGCATAATTTATTAATGTGAATATCTCTTTTGCTTCGTAAATAGATGTATATTACATATTCTAGGAGCATATACGTAGAATCTTCATTAAATAAGTAAGTCATTATGAGCTGTTTGCTTAGTTTGTTGATTCACCCAAAGCCAAATTAAAGTTAAATTGATTTATGACTGCATGTAGCTTTACTGCTTCCAACAGTGCAGCTATGATCTTCGTTTTCACTTACATTCATAGGAAATCTCCGCTAGATCTCCATTATATAGGTTCTAGTGTTAACATACATGAGTATTACTGGACACATTGCGATCAGCTATTCATTAATACAAAATTATTTTACGATCCCAAGTTGAAAAAGTTGAAGATTTCCACGTTACCAGAAAAATTCAGTTGATGCTAGCGTAACGGTAGGAAGCGTGTTCTGGAAATTGCAGAGATGAGTAAATTTTACCAAAATTATAAAGCGAACTCAGCCTACTGAAAGTATGGATGAATGATTATGTGTCAATTCAAGTAGAACGTTGCATTCTTGTCAGAGGCACTTTGTGATCAGTTGTCTGACGAAGAAGTGGCGAAGTTAAATAAAAGCTTTTAAAATACAAGCAGTTGACATTTACATCGAAAATATCAAGTTACCTTTAACTAGAAAGTTCATCTCCTAGTTTTTTTTAATCATAAATATTGAAATTCACCTTTTTCTCAGTAGAACCATATTTATTGCTAACACTAGCATTGATATAATATATCAGCTTCCTTGTAAAATGTTCACCCCTTTCCAAAGCATGATGATAGGTAAACATGAATTTCGCCTTGATGATCAGATTAAAGAATTTGAAGGCATTTTACGGTTTTAAAATTAACAAGTTAGAGTGCTTTCATCTTTACCTTTTCTTCTTTGTTATCTATTTTCCCTTCTACTTCTTATTTTTCTTCTTTTAGTTTGGGGTGTAAATTGGTCTTTAAATTTAAAATCTTAAATTAACAAAGTTACTAGGTGGGTCTATCACTTTCTATAACATGAATGCGAATAAGCATAGTTTGTATCTTAGCGATATATTGAAAAGGTTTGACGGCACCCTGTTGTTTTACCTTAAATATCATTTATCCAAATTAAATCTAACAAGTTTAATTGCGGCTTTACTCCCTCTCCTTCTATTCTTACTATGCTATATTCACTCTTTTTCTCCTAGTATTCGCTTATCTTTCAAAAATATGAAATGTGCTAATGATAAACTGCACCTTAACGGTGACGCCAAAACACTTGGAGTCGTTTCGTTTTAGCACTCTAAAATTTACTGTAGTTAGACCTAATGGTTTTGAATATTCTCTCCTGTGCGACCTCTCTTACTACGAGTTGCTTTGCTTATACCTATTTTTTAAACTGTATCTATTTCTCTCTATGCTATAGTGGTAGGTAAAATAAATTGGGCCTCGATGATTAAATCAGTTTTAGGGAAGTAGAAGTTATTATAATTCAGCCTAATATATGTTTATATCCCCGCCTTGGGAATAAATACCCCAATCTTCCTCTGTAACTATTTTTATCGTTAATTACAGTTCCTTGAGGATATTTGGTTATATTTCAAAGTTTAAGTCTTATAGTCGCTCATTTAATGCGATTTTCTGATCTTCACGGCCTATTTTATTAGATTTTGAATACGAGGCTGCCTGCGTTCCTACGTTTGTAACTTCACGTCTGCAAAATTTCGATAACACATGTGACATTAGTTAGACAACGTTCTACAAGGGCACAGTTTTTATGGCCGTTTTGATTTAGAGTACCTATTTTAAAATAGACGTCATTCTATTTTACACAGCTTAAATTGCAATTATGCTAGTTTATTCTGCGTACCTTAAACCACTGACAGGATCTAATGGGCGTTACGGATACCTATTAACGAAACAAAATAAATTAAAATTCTATCTTTTTTTAGGGACAGATTTAGTATAAGATATAACACAGTAAACAGCAGTAAATTTATTATTAAAATAATTTACTTAACTAAGCCACCTACTAAGAATGTACAGTGTTCAACACGTGACCGAAATTCTCTATAAGCGGCCAGTATTTCTTCAAGTGGAATTGTCTGAATTGAATTACGTAAACGACGCTTTAATTCGACTACATTATTTGGAATTCTTTATTAATAAACTATTTTCTTCAATCGTCCCCAAACAAAAAAGTCCATAATCGAAATGCCTGGTGACCTTGCTGGCCATGAAAGTGTACCATTTCTGCCAACCCAACTTTCTCCAAATTGCAAATTAATGCCTTCACAAATAACGGTGTAGTACGGACTTTCTTCACTCCAATATCTGCAATTTTGTGATGAAGCAATACCATTTGTTGTAAACATTGATTCATCTGACAATATCATAAGTATGTGAAAATCACGATTAACTAACATTCGTTCGCCTACACACATACAGGATCGTTCAATAAATCCCGAGACTAACTCAGAGATGTCAAAAGTTCATGACAATCAGACCATAGCATATCGAGTTATAATGATTTAAGTGACTCTGCTTTTGCAAATTTGAAAACAATGGAAAAAACCACGTTTCATTTGCTGATAAAATATTGCATTTTAATGGGAAAACATACCGTTCAGCCATTGCTTGCAAAGTGTTATCCGGACTCGGCTTCGTCGAAACCACCATTTGTCAGTGGTATGCTATTTAAACGTGGTCCTACGGACACAAATGATACGGAACGCTCTGATCATCCAAATGAAGCAGCGACTCATGAAAACATCAAACAAGCCCTGAACATCGTCATGGAAGATAGAAAAGTAAAAGTGTGTGAAATATCTGAGATCATGAAAATATTAACTGTTAGTGTTTTCACTATTTTGCATCAAAATTTAGCCATGAAAAGGCATTTTCCAAATGGGTGCCACGTTTGGTCACAATGAAACAAATACAACAATGTATGGATGATTCAGAGCGCTGTGGCACTGTTTATTCGAAATAAAAAGGATTTTTACGTCAATATGTGACAATCGATGAAACATGGATTCAATATTTCACTCCGGAATAAAATAATCAGTCATATGAGTAGACAGTAGCCGATGAAAGCCGCCCGAAGCGTCCGGAAACACAACAGTCTGTCGACAAAGCTATATTTTGGGATGCGTACTGAATAATATTCATTGACTACTTTTAAAAGGGAAGATCATCCATATCGAATATAACATAGCACTATTGATGCGTTTAAAGGACTAAATCCCTGAGAAATGGCCACAAATGGAGAAAAGGGAAGTAATATTTCACCAGAACAATGCACTGTATCACAAGTTGTTGAAAACTATGGTTAAACTACACGAATTGGGCTTCAAATTGCTTCCCTATCCACTGTACTGTCCAGATCTGGCACTCGGTTAATACTGGCTGTTTACAGATCTCCAAAAATGCTCTAGGGAAAACGATTTGGTTCTAATGATGAAGTCATTGCTGCAACTGAGTATTATTTTGAAGTCAAAAATAAATAGTTTTACACACATGGTATATAAATGTAAGAAAACAGGGAGGTACATTTCTAGCTTTGGAAATTGTTTGTAACTGACTTTTACTTAGATCTGTGTTTTCACTTCGTTTTCTTAAAGACTGTTTGGGATCATCTTCCAATGAGTGTAAAACCAACAAAGTACCTGCATCATTTCCATCAAAAACATTTTTAGCCTTTTTAACATAATCAACACTTCCGGTTCTTAAAAGCAATTTTGTTAGTCACCATGACGTAGATTTATTTACGACGGTGTTAGAATATTTTCGTTAAATAATCCAATAACACTGGAAGAGTAACCGTAAAAGGTGGTTTATAGATATTACTATCAATTTTGTGCTAATTTCTTACTTTAGTTAGGAACCTATGGCAATTCATCGCAGACTATTTATCCCACGATTTCTCATCGCAGATAATTCATTGCAAAACAGTTTGTCGTATAACAGTTCGGTGCATCCAAATGTCCTCGATGTATTTAAAGGATAAACTGAATAACGTTGCAGTTTTACTAATTCAATTGTACATTGAATTATAATAGAAATAAATAACGAGAAACAGCAAAGTAATACAGTGTGTTCATTTTATGTTGTAGGAGCCGCTTCATAATAATAGGGAATTTGCCGCAAATTGCATAAAGTAATAGTGAACAATTGTATTAACA
>JAHWXV010087094.1:0-11773 GCA_024586415.1 Phrixothrix hirtus
AAAAAAATAAAGAATTATAGGGCCCACATTTTAGGTTAAGTGGAAAAATTCAATTGTCTAATAAACACTGCTTGTAGAAAGTGTCTTTTTTAAATATCAACCCTGCTAGTTCAAAAATAATTTAATTTGGCAGTTACAATTTTATCTATTATAGGTATTAAATTTGTCAACTTATTTTATTCATTTAACCTTATAAAATGCAGCTTCTGTAATTCTTTATATTACTTTAAAAATCATATTCCACGCATCAAGCCAAAATTGAAGTCGATAAATACAATACGGAAATCAATAATAAACCTCACCAGAATAAAAGAAAATAACGTAAACTAAAATTAAATTTGTATTTCTCTAGTAGTAGATATTATATTACAATCGTAGAATATTCGACATTCCAGTTGTATTTACAATTAACTAATTCTATTTTAAATTTGTAGGATTTAGACTGTAACCCTGTGGGAGCAAAGGTTGCCTGAATGCGTTATTTTCTAAGTCCCTAATTGTACAATCAATGCCTATATCAGATAAATCCATGTCCTGTTCGCTTATGTAGCCTGGTGCATTTCTCTATTCTGTAAGCATCCAAACTTTAGACATGATAAATCAAAAATTTAATAATAAACCCTAATTTGGAGCCAAGAAAATAACACCAGTTTAATAATATTTCACATTAGATTAAATTAGGAAAGTAAGTTACAATAGACATTGTCTCCGGAATATTTTAAACATGAGGATCTTGAAATATCGTTTGTGCCAGAGATGTATAATACTGAACAATGCGTTACTAAAAGACATAGTTGCAGCTTTAATGTTTTTTAAATAGTAAATATTAAGTTTTAAGTTTTTATCGCAGAGATTTTAATTTCAACTCCGTGTTTATTTTTTATGTATATGATTGATGTACGTGTTGGTTAATTTGGCACCATCCTATATATACAATTTCAAAATTTACGAGTTAACATGTTCAATTTTTACTTACATTTAATGTTACTTCTAAAAATTAAGAAGTTTACTTTGCTAGTAATGAAAATTTGAGATTCAGTTGTAATTGAAAGCTGTTAACAAATTAACATTCTAAAGGCACCGTTAAAGTGTTAATAAATTTTACCCATTAAAGCAGTAACACTTTATGAATTTTGAAATAGAGGATATTTTCAATAACCGATTGAATATTGAATACTTTCTATTACACAGTATGTTTAAACTAGATGAGTGTCATATTCAACAAAACTTAAGAGTTCTTTATATTAAAATCATAAAAAATCCGAAAATGGTATATAAAAATTAGTGTATAATTAAAAATTAAAAATATGAAATTTTTTGGTAAAGTAATCTATAAATATTTAGTTTTTTATATGCTACGAGGGGAGATTAAAATGAAATCTACCTAACAAGCACTCTTCGGCAGTTTCACACTTAGTCCAACACTTCTTCAATAACGTGATCCCCCCTTCAACAAAAAATATTTCGGCAACTCCTCCAAAAATGCGAAAATGGCGTCTTCTAGTTCTTCATTTGAAGAAAATCGACGTCCTAGCAAGTGTTCATTTAGCTATTGTTTTGATGGAGCTAGGTCAGAGCTGTAAGAGGGGTAACAAGCCACAGTTATTGATTTCTTCCTGAACTTTGTGAGACTTATAAACTTGGCAAGTGTTGCGCAGCAATAAAGTTCTTTGGGCAAAATTATTGGTCCTCTTTTTGCAAATAACAACTTTTAACTTTTTCTTTGTAGCCATCTGCAGCAATTGTAGACCTCTTCCGCATATACTAAATCTAAAGAATGCCCTCAGTATCCCAAAACTGATAGTTAATACAGTGATTATGCCATTTGACCGAATTAGCATAATTGATTAACAAAAGTTTGTTTGAGTATTTTTAAGAAAAAAATTGTACTAATATTCATAAGCTTATTTATCCGAACTAGAAAACAAATGTTCACTCAATTTCTGTTTCAATAAGAAAAAGCTTAATTTCTGAACTCTATTAAAGGAACAAGGAAATTTCAAATTTTTTTTGATCGCGTTTTGTACTATTTTTGAATCACATTTTGCTTCATTTCTCTTAAAATTAAATCACATTTAACAAAATCCAAATCGGTCTTTTTATTTTTCTCGTTTTGCCTTGAAAAGCTTCCCCTCAAGTGTTCTGCATTATGGCGAATTCCGAAAAAGTGAATCTTTACCATACAATTAGAATTGTATGATTTATTGCTTACCTTTAATGGACGTGTTCAAAACTTTCACCACTTCTTCACATAGTTGTGCCCCACGAGCGACGTAAAGATTGTTATTTGACGGATAGTTTTGGAATTTTTCAAACTATTTTTGAGGCATTATCCATACGTTCTGTTAATTGGTCTGGGGTGCCTATAGGCTATATGACGCTATAAATAAAAATCACGAGGAACAAGGAAGGCACGAAAATAAAAACTGGTAAACTGCAGTAACGAAGACGTTGACATGATGAATAAGTTCAACACCGTTTATAAGAACAAAAGAAAATACAGAAAATAATTCAACATATGAAAACCTAGCGCAACTAAAGTTGAATATCTAAGTTAAAAGTTTCACAGTGGTTGACAACTTGATGGTCATACTGGCGCGTCATGTTTTTATTACGTATTCGTTGTTATAGTTACAATTTATACTACTCCAAAAATCTTTAAACAAATATTTATATTTTTTTTAATAGAAGGTTTTTAGAAACAACAATAAGCTTTTTACAAAGGAAATTTTTGCTTGAATTTAGAACAACTCCCGCGTTTATGTATGACCATTTTGTGATTCGAAATTTAAAAAAACTTATCATTTCACTCTCCCGATTTAATTTTTCAGTTTTTGAACAGGTCGTATTGAAAAATCGTTATGTCTACAATTAGTTTCATAACCATATGAGCAAACTCAGCGAATACGTTGCTAATGTGAAAATCAACAAAATACCTTAGTAATGTTTTTGGTTTAGATAAACTGGAAATTTACGAAAATTTTAACCCATTTTTAGGAGCGTACGTGAAATTTGCTACATTTTAAAATTGTAGACTGGCGAAAATTTCGAGAAAAAAGTATACCTTATGACGTCATTACTTACGTTAAGTAGTCCAGATTTATAACAAATGATGGTCGATAGACATGACAACACTGAACACAATTGCCTCATTTATCGTTGCTTTATTTGTACTCATGTTTTTTCTTCATACTCATCAAAGCGTTACCTAAAGGAAGCTTTTCATGTTTGTTACTTCTATAATTTTTGTCAATTTATAAAGTTCCAAAGGTGTTAATTCAAAGTTCTGATTGTTTAATTTAAAAATTTGCTACTATTTAGCATTTATATAATATAAAATAATACACATGAAGATGACTAGTTGTTTTATAAACACTTTTAGTTATTTAATATTTACTATTCATTTCTTTCAAGGTTAATTTATAAATACTAGTGCATCTATAACATAATAAAAAAACTAACATAAATTAATGTCGCAAATATAGTAAAATAGTAATTATTCCAATTGAATCGATGAGATCAGAAACGACAAGAGTCAAGAATTTTCACAAATGCCATTCTTTATAAGTAAATTCATAAAGTGAGCAAATATATACGAGGGTCGTCCAGAAAGTAAAGAACGTTTGCGTATCACACGCGGCGCTGATCGCCCAACACCGCGATTGAATGTGCGCCAGGCAGTTCGGGTTTCGTTGTCGTGAGGTCACGCTTGTGTGTTTTGTCATGATTCAAAATGGCTATACCAATAGAAAAAACCGCCAAATGTGAAGTGAAACAATAAACTCAGCGCCCTACATTGAAAGTTTGAAACGCCTTCGGCGCGCCATTCAAAACAAAAAGCGCAGAATGTTGTCGTCAAAGGTGGTTTTAATCCACGACAATGCCCGTCCTTACATCAGTGCACAAACACAGGAAGAACTTCAAAGATTTAGATGGGAAATTTTCGGGCATCCTCCTTATAGCCCTAATCTGGCATCAAGTGATTTCTATTTGTTTCCGAAATTGAAGGAGTTTTTAGGCGGAAAACAATTTGATAACGACGAAGACCTCAAAGAAGCACTAACATCATGGCTCTAATCTTTCGCGGCTGAAGAATACAACATCGATATCGAAAAACTGGTTACACGATATAACAAGTGCCTTGTCAGCGATTACATTGAAAAATAGATCAAAGTGCTGTGATGTTGTAAATAAAGTTTTGTGATGGTATCTTTTGATTTTTCTTAGTTATAGCAAAACGTTCTTTACTTTCTGGACGAGCCTCGTAATATCAGTCAGGACCCTTGTTAACATAAGAAGTAAAGTGTTCAAATTGGCGTATTTCTGCACTCAGTTACAATTTCCAAAATCTCCTTGACCCATGTTGTTCCTGCTCTCACCAACCCAATTAATAGTAACATTGGCAATTTCACACGACCTATATCAATATCATCATATCATCATGTGGCAATAGAATAATACTAAAGTGCGGATTTGCGTTATTTATTTTTACAATGACTTTACAATGTTTGCAGCTTTCGTTATTACATGTTATTACTATACATTAAAAAGATTTTACTAACTTTTTCATCTAAAATACTGGTTTATGCAAAAAAAATGAAAAATAGAAATTGTTTGTTTTTTATTACTCTATCTACGTGTGACGTTTGATCATACTGTTGTGAAACATGTTGTATATTCATTTGTTTCCTAGTCAATTTACGGGTACAGCATCTACTCCAATTTTCCAAGCTGCGAATTTCTCACAATGAAATGCTGTAGGTAAATAAATAGTTAACAAAAACAAAAATGTACTTCAGTTTGGTCCAATATTTTGTAAGAAATTTATTGCTTGGCCAATTTCATGATTCCTTTGTTATAATTAAATTAAGAAAATATAATATTTACTTTTTCATTTAATATTTTTGGTGACAAGTTATAAAATATTTAATAAAAGTTGTCTTTGCCCAGATCTTGTTATAAATTTAAATTACAACACGTTAACCATGTTCAATTGGTTTAATAATAGTAGATTATTTACATTTTGTCCTTCTTACCGTAATCCCGTCAAGCAAAATTATAATCGTTTACAATATGTTAATAAAATTTTACAAAAGGATGTAGCTAAACTATAGTAATGGCTATTGACAATATTTGAATTTCAAGTTAATGATAAAAAAATCAACAGGGGTTGTAAACCTAATCTGTAGTAAATTTTCTCCCCTCGATTTTAAGTACAGAAAGGCTGAAATAATATTAAAACATATTTTATGCTAACCATACGAGTTTAGTCGGAAGCAGTAAATATGAAAATGTTTTATAGGTGTATTTTGTAAGGGGAACGAAAGTCATTAGGTGATGATTTTATAATTGGCAGACAATTTGATTTAAATAGAGTCGTTGCTTTTTAAAAATTAGAAGTAACGAAATATAAGGCCCAATAAATTTAACCTTAAAAACAGTAATAATAATAACAATTTTAGATTATTTTTGCTTCTCTTATTCTATATAAAATATAGGTACCTAAATGAGAAAGTATTGTTTTCGCTCAAAATTTTCGATGTAGTTTTAGCGTTTTCGAGTCCCTTGAGTCCGAAAATTGGTCTATATGTGCATAACGCAAACTAAAATTCGTAAAAAAATGATATTTCATATTTTAGCTTAGCACTTTCCCAGTATGCGACAGTAAGATTTTGGTTGAAATTAGATAAAATTAAATACGTTTATTTTGAGGTGTTTAAGTGTGCGCGATTTTCTTAAAAGCGGTTTTTCAACGGTTTTTTAAACCTTATTATATTTCTTAGGCGTTTAGAATCCCTTCACGTGAGCCAATCGGTTTCTCTGAGAAAATTGCGTAAATCAAGCAATCCGGAGTATTTTCGAAGTTAAGCAGAGTCTCGCTTGGTTAGTAACCAATTATATTTATCGTCACCAAAATAAATATAAATTGATTACAATAACTTAATTTAAATATTTTTTTTAAATCCTTGAACTAATAATAACTTTAAATTAATTTAAAATTTGATTTTCTTTATAACATTCTATTTTACGTATTAACTATATAATAATAATTAAAATTAAATTTAAAATAGGTAAGAGAAGTGCACACGTTATCTCACATCAAACTTGTATTAATACGGTTTTTGTTGAAAGTATTAATAAAATGCATGTATGTACTTATGAAATACATAATGAATGTAAATAAATAAGTTAATAAAAATTACTCCAGATGTGCTAGCATTTATCGATAACCGCTTTTTTATAATAAAATTGTACTCACCAGTAATATGAAAATTGCAACACCTGGGATAGAAGAGAATTTTTTAAGAAAGCTTAGCAGAAATATTGAGCTGCCAAGAGGTAATAATTCATTAAATTTTCAAAATATAATGACAAAGGATTTATTGACTTATTTAAATAATGAGCTTGTCCATCCTGCAGTGCCATAAATTCCAGTATGTAGCTTATATGTTTTTGAGGTGTTGTCTCCTGAGCAAATTGTAATTTGTTCTGGAGAGCTTTCAGCATTTGCGGACAACTAGTTAGGTTCCTTAATCACATCCACTTTATATCAGACAAGTCAGAAAATATAGATCGCCATGGCATAAGATTAACATGGGCTTCTAAGAAAAAACGAATTTTCCAACCGCAGTAAAATGTATGGATAGAAGGTTCCATTACTTGCTTAAGGTACTACTGAGATGTAATAAAAGTTTCTCGGGTAAATACCCTTGTGATCTACTGCTATGAGCAGTATACGCATGTCTTTGAACAAGGAATTGAGGATCGCGTCTTTTTCTACATTTACTTCAGATCTGCAAGAAGTTGTCGAGCATCCCCAAATGGAATAAAGATTCATCACAGAATATCACTTTGTGCCACTCATGGTGTCAATTTAGTTTTGACCTACACCACTTCAAACGTTGGGAAACAGCAGATGTGACCGATTCGACATTAAGTCAAAAGACCAGATGGTAAACCATTCAAAGTGTTACAAAATGACCTTCAAATCTTGTGCTGGAGAATCGATCTCGTAATGCTATTATCCGAAGTCGAAAATCCGGCATCTCATTTGTCTGTCTTTGCTCCCCGATCAAGACATAATAACCGTAGCATGCTTTACAAAAATTGTTATAGCCTTCTCGAAAAAATCGCGAAAAACTTTAAAATCGCAAAAATAATGTGGCACTTCACGTTGTATGTTTTAACTAATAAATTCTTACACTCGTATGCCGATAATGCAGTAAACTTAAATATAAAGTTTCATTTTTCTACAACGGTTAGTTTTTGAGATATGTTGTACACAATTAATACTTCAAGTAGTCTCGGTTGCTCAACTTTCGGAAACATATTAGAGAAATACACTATAACTTTGTTGTAACGAGCCTGGCAATTGCAAGCATTTTATTCGTTATAAGCTATCGTTTTCTGTATTAAAACTATTGAAAATGCATGTTAACGCACTTATAAGGGGCTACAAATTAAAAACCAAGTACGGATTTGGGTAGAATTACGTACAAATAATTTTTCTTCGACGCGCTTCGCGTTGCATCAATGAGCGGAGAGTAAACTTGTCGCTTATTTAAACGCAGAGAAGTGAAATATAAAGTTTACTTTAAGTGAAAAAAGTATGAGTTTCCGAAGGTGATCGAAGGCCAACTAAATTACCAAAAGTTCAGCAAAATTTCCGTAAATCTCTGATAACTAATACAATGCGAAACGCGCTGAAGTGAAAGTCTTCGCAAGGGATTTTACTTTTACAATTCCTATTGTTTCTCTTCGCCATGTAACACTGCAGACACAAACGGATGTACATTCGAATACATGAAATAAATCCCATGCAACCTTTTTCTCCACGCTTTGCGCTTTCGCACTGCGATTAAGCAAGCAACAAGCTTTACGGAAGTTTTACTGAACTTTTGACAATTTCGCTGATTTTTAAACGCCTTCGGCAAATCTCGGAAGGATAAATAGTACGTATCTCATTTAAAGATAATTTTATGTAAGCGTAAAACCATGCATAAGTTGGCGTGCATTTAAAAATAATGGTGCGCTACACCATCTTTTACAAATGAGTGATAAGCTTTACATATCTGACGGAATTTTTGACGCATATTTTAAAAAATCTACATAAGCTTGTATAATGCACGTCAATAAGTTTATTTATCCTCTTAGTTGATTAATTCTCAAAACTACTTAAATTCGTTATAAAAGATAGTAAAATCTAATTTACAATAATTAAAATGTTCGTTATTTCCAACCGCTGTTATAAATGTTTCGTTAAAAACGATCGTAAAATTTACGCTAATAAATGTAAATCAGTTCGAGACTTTATATATTGTTCGTTGTAGGCGATAGTTCGTTATATCTCGAGTTCACTATAACAGAGTTATAGTGTAGCTTGGTTCATATAAAGAGGAATTAAGTAGTTAAAAAATTGTTGGAGCGGATTTCCAGAAAAGCGATTTATGGAAATTTTTCTGAGATACTTACTAAGATTAATGAAAGGGCATTGATTATATTGCTAAGAAATATAGTAAGTTTAGAAAAAATCGTTAAAGTCGATGTCGGGAAGATCCCGAGAAACCAAAAAATGACAAGTAGCACTTACGGTTATTCGACTTTCGTCAAATTGTTCAGGTCAGCCCAGATGGCTAAGAAACTTCAATATAAGATTTTCTTTATTAACGACTTTTCGTTTTCGAGATATCCTATTGGGGCACACACCCACGTGCACACCCGCACATGCACGTACGGACGCTTCGCACGCGCACGCAAACCTACGCACGCGTACGCACGCACACGTACGCACACGCGGGCACACGTACGCACAAGCATGCATGCGCACTCATGCACGTATAGGATTTAGTAGCAAAGATGAACTAAAACTGTCAATAACGCCAGAAAATGATTTAGATTGGTTGGTTTCTAAAAAGTTGGTATTCAACTTTTTTCGTCTGGTTCTTTGAATACGGTTTGAGTTGTGTTTCTGAATCACTACTCTCAATAATCTTAGCAATTTTGAATGCAATGTAAACAGTAGATAGAGAATAATCTCAGTTGGAAATGAATTCACTATGATGTTTCTCTCATATATATTTTATCTAATTTTTATTTATTTGAAATGCTGCAACATATTTGGTTTGTCTACTGCATGTTTAGAAATATTAAGACGATTTGTAAACAGATCAGTAGCGGCCCTGCAATTTTTGGTATTGTAATTCTCCATTTTTACGGCATGGCATCCATCAGAAAAGATTATAATACATATAAGTCAATACTGGAGGAAAAAATGACTTCCGCAAAATCATAACGATTGAAGTTTGCGATACGCTAATTAACTTTGTTCGGATTCCACTGTAATATTTCTCTGCTTAAAAAATTTTGCAGATCTTCAAAAGTTATGGCGAGTTAAAACTTTTAGATAACGGATTATACGCAACAAAATATAAAAGATCATTGTAACTTCTGAACGGCTCAATATTTTTTGAATAAATTCAAAATCCGTAGATGAATTTTTATGTGGATTATAAAAGAAGAAAAAAAATGTTACATTTTATAGAATAGATTTACAGATCGCATATTCCGATCATTGAGATTTTAGCTGGATTGATTTTCATTTGGCTCCAGGATTAACTTACATTAATGTTCTGATGGTCCCATGTTGTAAAGACATATTTTTACAATAGCAAACAATTCTAGAGGTTAATGATTGGTATATAGATGCTAAATTATATAATGTCATGCGCTTTAATATGTTTTACTTCCAAATAGTATAATAATTAGTTGCTAGAAATAACCTCTAGATTTCTTGGAATACCACACTTAAAAGAATAACTCACCAAGTTTAATTTAAAATTGCCTTGGGATAACTCGGTTCACGGCTTCGGCCGGTAACTGGCGGCTGTGAAAAAAGAGAAGAAAACTAATTGTGTTCTGAAATTTTATTCCAACAAGTAACGTTGGAAGACAATTAACTACAGGACTTTGGATGGATGCACCGAATAACAAGATAATTTGGACTTGGCAATTGCAATTTCCAAGAATTGCACATCTGTATAAAGATCGTTCGCCCAACTGTCTTGGACAAAACAGATGAGTACTAAAGAAACCTCATCTATGAAGCGCAAAGAATTGTAACGGAAAAGTATCCTAGCAAACTATATGGAAGGTGCTGCAGAAATTTTCAAGCACGAAGTCGTGTCGTTTACATTCGCATCAAGCTCTGTATGACGGCATATTTAGAGAACTCTAGAAGGCCCCGTTGGCTTAGCGTGAGTAGATGAAGAGTAGCGAAAGGCAGTAGTTCTTCAATTTCATCGAGGAGTAGGCGTGATTCCGCCCAATTGTCAGTGGGAGAAGACTCGCCACCTCTAGATTCTAAGCATAAGATTAAAAGACAATTCAAGTATGGAAAACTGAGAATTTTTATGCTCTTTTACAACATTTACGGGGTTCTTCAAACGTCAGTATTATTTCTCTTTAACATATTCTTGTAAACTACAGATAAATGACTGAAATATGTCTAGGGGAATGCTCCACCAATTGGCTGATAGCAAATGATGATCACTGTTGACTATAACGACATGACCCTGCCCGTTCTCAAAGAAAAATAAATCGATGGTGCTAAAAGAAGAAATGGTACACCATACCATCACGTGTTCATTATGGAGTGGCTTCTTATCCCACTGTTGCGTTTTTTTTGCTGCATAATAACGAACGTTTTGCTTTTTCATACACCTGGAAGTTCTAAATGGCCTTCATCAGATATCAGGCAATATTTCCGGGGCGGCATCCATTCGCTGGAGAAATTTCGCTGTAAACGTCTGTCAGGCAACTCTGTCGTCATCTGCCAAATGCTGAACATCTTGCAGTTACTATGGATGAATGATGCAGTGCAAGGAACGCGCTAATATATCCAAGACTACACCATTATGCACAGCCGATTGTCGTGGACTACGTATTAGAGCGTTGGCTGTGTTCTTGAATGGTTCGTATGTGTTTGATTATGACATGACGCGGTGTTACTGAATTGTTTGCTCCATCTTACGATTGTCTTGGGAATGTTGACGAAAGCTCCTTTTCACCATAATAGGGAACTCATCATTTTTAAAATGAATCTTCACAGCACTCGAATGATGTTCTCCCTACTACTGCTTTAGTTTAACTGGCGGAAACCGTAATGAAATTTAGCTCAGGCCAGCAACGTTATACTAAGTACATCAAATCAGGCTATACAATACGCCCAATCCTGTAGTAGCTATGAATCTCCCAAAAATTTACCTAATTTTCTAATTTTTACTTTGGTATGAATTGTGGTTATTTTTTAATGTAAAAGAAGTATAAAAAGTACGAAACGTTTAATTTTTGTTTTAAAAATTGCACGGAAATATTTTATGGACATGATCTATAGTTTAACAGGGTGTCCAGCGGTCGGGAATTTCTTGCGTTTCGGGAATTATGCTTGATTTTTTTCGTCGGGAAAAAACCGCGAATAATGCTTTAAATTTCATGTTGTATCCAGAATTTTAATAAAATTGTTTCAAGTTTTGATAAATTTAACTTCAACCTCGTTTTTCATTTTATAAAGATGTGACGTCAGAATAACCAGAAATATGACCACTACTATTTTAAATTCAATGTCAGGCACCCAATCAGAATTGAATACGCGTATCCCACTACTTTATAGGATGGAAACGGCAATTTTCTCCCTCTTTTCTATTAAAGATCGGTGTAAGTGCATATGCACTTAGTTCTTGGCGGAAGTGTTATACGCAGCAAAGTTGATGTTGAC
>JAHWXV010087095.1:0-10549 GCA_024586415.1 Phrixothrix hirtus
CACCTAAATTGTAAACTCTAAAATTAATTTAAAAGCATAAATAATTCATCCATCTATAATTTCCTTTATACATGTACTAAGAGTTTTATAATTAAATTTTAAGCTCATTTAAAGCAAAAATAACATAGATTTAAATAAAAAGTAATTAAATATGTAAATAATGCACACAAATCATTAAAATATTAATTTATTTTTATTTTGGGGATGATAATTGAACCGGTCACCCATCCAAGTTACTGACTAGACAAAACCTTGCTTAACTCTAGAGATTTTTCTCAATAACTCACTTCAACAAATTTTCTCAGAGAAACCAATTAGTTCATGTAATATAGCATTATAGCCGCAAGAAACGTGACTAGTGCAAAAAAATCGTTACAGCCGTTTTTGAGAAAATTGCAAAAAACCTAAAAATCACAAGAATAAAGTGGGACTTCCGGTCATTCAAAGTTATCGAAATTGTTATTAGAAGGTGCTAATGTGGTCATAAACTTATATATAAAATTTTACTTTTATACGACGTTTGGTTTTTGAGAAACATTGACTACATACGTACACATACAGACACGAGCGCGCACACGCGCAAGCACACACGCACGCACACGTGCACGCCCACACACACATACACACACAGACCAATTTGTAAAAACATGTTTCTTGGATGCAGGGGATCTGAAAACGTGTATTTCCGCTAAAAACTGGACATCAAAAATTTTAACCAAAAGCATGACTTTCTCTATTATATTTCGTATAGGTAAGAGAAAGTAAAAAATGTAATATTCAATAAACTTTTTTATTCCTTTTCTGGCATTTTACATGTTGTCAAGAGCCATCATCCTCTGGAAAAAGTGCACCATATTCTATAACACTCGGTATGTATTGGAAATAAATTCTAACAATCAATTAAAGCAATTAAAATAAACAAATAGACATAAAGTGAAAATTTGTCAGAATAATTAAAACTTCTTTCTCTAGCATTGTACGAGTCCTCAAAAGCGACCCCTTTGAACAAGTGAACTTTATTCTGAAACACCCTATATAATAAATTATAACAAACGTGAAAAGGCTCTATTGGTAAAATTTGGATACGTGTTTAAAAAAATATGGTTACAACTGTATTCAATGATTCATGTTTAAAGACGAGCAGCTTTAGTGACCTAGGTTACTAAATTCTATGCCCTTCAACTTTTAACCGTGCCAAGTATTTATGGACTGTATATTAAAATTTGCGGAATTTCAACTTGGTCTGATCAAAAATTTTTATTAATAATTTTTATTTATTTTTTTTATTTATTTATTTGCAAGCAGATGTAAGCCTAATTGCATGCAAA
Organism: Phrixothrix hirtus; assembly: GCA_024586415.1. NCBI lineage: Eukaryota > Metazoa > Arthropoda > Insecta > Coleoptera > Phengodidae > Phrixothrix > Phrixothrix hirtus. The sequence continues at coordinate 1,329 of JAHWXV010087095.1, forward strand.
GATAATTAAATTAATACAAGTTTAATATTTTTGATATTTACTAAAATGCTGCTGATAATTACATTTATTACTTGAGAGAATCAAGAACAATTATACCATTATTGGACGATAATAAATATTACACTAAGAGGAAACAGAGTGCATTTGCTAACACGATTTTGGATATTAAAGATATCAAAGTTTGTGTACATACTCTGACAATTCGACAATTACAATTTTAATTAAAGGCATTTCGTATGTGAAATAAGTTTATTTTGTCCGAGTAATGTGCTGTCGGAATTTAATCATTTGCTTGTGAAACACACTGTATACTATAAAATACCGGTATTATCAATGTGCGCTATAAAATGTATTAAATACAACCGAATGTTATGAGAACGTTACAATAGGCGAGGTTTCACGTTTGCCAAGTTACCAATGGTAACACGAATTTTTAAAATTTGGTAACCAAGTTATAAATCAATGCCAAAACGACAAACGCTGAGTATTTGGTTACTACTAATTTCAAAACTCGTAGGTGTGTTACTAAAAAATCGTGAAATACGTTAGATGAAGTCAGCTGACATGCAACTGATGGTAACCCAATTTTATAACCAACCACAGATGTGGGTTACGCATGTTGTAGGCTAGTAACGAAGTGCCACGTTGCCATTTACCGTTACTGGAATTCGAATAATACGCCAAGCGTGATTTATGTAACCAGATTATAACATTTTGGTAACGAAAACTCGCCTAATATTTAGAAAAAATTAATCTACTTCAGAGACCTGTACGGTGTTTTGATAAAAAACGTTGATACTCAAGCATGTTTTATTTTAAATAATAAAAACCAATTTCTTCTCTATAAGAAATGAATCATTTTGTTTTACATACGATAATTGCTGTATCTTAAAAACTGTTTCGAATAAAACGTTTATTTGTATGACTTGTTTCTTTAGAATAATCAGCTTTAACCGTTTCCAAAACCTTTCAACACTTTGCATGTTAGACGTTATCTTTATCAATTGAACATTGAACATATCAAATTAGGTTTTTTTACATTATTTTAATAAACAAGTAATATAAAATTAATGTAAATATTGAAGAAATAAAAATCTAACAATTCATGATTTACCAAATCTCTGTTGGTCAGTTAAATATATATAAAAGTTTTCCTTTGTGTATTTATATTTCTTGAAATATATTCTAAAACTTGAAAAATAAATCCAACAACCAAACTTTTCTTTTAAAATAGCTTTAATAATAATCACAAAATACTTGCAATATCATCGTGCGATAACAAAATCGTCACAATAATAATCTACTTATTATACACATTTTATCTAAAGTTTATTTATAATTTTCTGCAATTCATAACACAGAGAAGGACTTATAATATGAAGATTTATCTACAACACAAAACCCTACAATAGATTTTCCACAACTTCAACAAAACTGACAAATACAAATACAAATGTTGCTAAGGACGCCATGTTTTTTATCCCTGTTGCAACTAAATTGAAAAAATGACGAGAAAAGTCGTACGGTCGTTATTTTTACAATCTACCATGTCCACTATTTACTGTGTATTAAAAAATGTAAGAATTTAAAATTAATAAAATTTTAATTTTATATTACAAATATGTACTATGTGCGTATGTATATAATTTTGTATTTTTAGAAGATTAACGAAACGAAGCTTAAATACCCCGCCCACTTTTAGGCGTAAATCGTGAAACAGCAAAACTTTTTTCGTTAATTTTTCTGAAGTTGCCAAAATTCTCTAATAATTTTAATTATTTGTCTGTGTATACAATGAAGTAGAGACCATGAAGCCTTTATATAAACTTTATATAAGCCAAAATAATTTGTTTGAATTTTATATTTATTTATCGCACCAGTAAAATTATACTCTTCATTAAAGTGACAACAAAAACCAACTTCGCGATGTTTAATCTTAATAATTACGTAGGACATTAAATTAGGAGAATAAATACTTTCTTATAATTTTCTATAAATAGTTGTATTTAGATTTTTCAATAATTTACAATAAGTAAAGCGCAGTAATAATGGCATACCTCAACTATAGCAAGTGGATAATAGGGTTCACCTCCAATAGGTAGCGTTGAGTATAAAAGATATACACAGTAGAATATAAGTGATTTGAAATAAATAAGTATTACTGTTTAATAGTTGGTTTAACATTTAGTACTGATTATTACTAATATTATAATTAAACTAGGGATTTTAATAAATATAGGAATATTACTAGTTAATGATTGGTTACTGCCATTATTCAGTATTATTCATATTGCGTCCCTGGTATAAACTACAAAAATAAGACATTTGTAAAAAGTAAAATGCGTAAAATGGGTTTCATAACATTAAAGTACCCCAAATATTTTTGTGTTATTAATTATTGTTAATTTAGCAACACAATTCTATAAATTTTTTATTTAAATTAAACTAATTACTACGATCGATTAAAACACGTCAGAATTACCTGAATTAATTCAGATAAGGGTAAATGAGATAGAAAATAATGCGATGAAGCAGAGAAATTTATGTTTAACTGTCTATCAAAATGGATAATTATAGATAATTTGCCAGTCCTGAGGGTCGGTATGAAAATTGATAGTGTTATTGCATCTGTTGATGTGGCATATCACCAGGAAGTTCCTAGTTTGTTTTTTAACAAATTAGTCAAAAATTTTGATGTTGGTAAAATTGGAGAAGTGTTGTTTGGCTAACGGTGATGTGTTTTATGTATCAGTTACTTGCACTAAATGTCATATTATTGTTAAAATACTCCAATTTAACGTCTCAATTTTTAATACAATGTGACGAACATCAAAATTAAATTTAATTTATATTTGAGGTGCCAACGGTCAAGATCTGTCATTTATTACAATACATGCTCTTTTTGTATAAAGTAACACATAGATACAACATAGTGAATGCCGAAAAAACACTCTTTCTATTCTATTCCATTTATTGTAATTTTATTATTACATATTATAGAGAACGTTTCCCATAAATTATTATAGAATCGTAACTATCTTCCGATAAATATCAAAAGTTACAGAAAATCGTTACAATTCTCCAATAATTAGTATAAAAATTTCAAAATGTCAGTACTTATGTGAAACAATCTTACATAAATATTGTCATATATTAAAAACTGATTATTTATTTAAACCCAGTTTAACCGTTGTCAAATATTTTTAAAACAGGCTGTAGATTTTTATCAATTTAATATTGAGCATGCATAACAACTAAAATATTAAAAAACAATAATTCTAAAACATTTACCTGCATTCGTCTAATACTTTATGATCTACCAGATTTTTAAATACTAAATAACCATTCTTCTCATAGAAATCTCTCTGTTGGTCAGTTACGTATACGTTATCCTTTGTGTATTTATATTGTTTAGAATACATTTCAAAAGCTTGAAGAGTTAAATCAACAACTAAACTTTGTTTTAAAACAACTCAATAATAAATCAATACTACTTACTGTACCAAATATTAAAACCGTTACGTTAATAAATATTTACTGTCTGTAAATAGTTTATCGCCAGTTAATTAATTTGTTTTTCTATAGATATTAACACAGAGATGGACTCACAATACATATTCATTAGTATGAATTATTTTTATTTCAATTTCTAAAGACACGTGTTTATAACTAGACTACCCTAAAGATTTGTCTACAAGACAAGGTCTTACAATCAAGAAGATCGTGAAACAGGTTTGTTTTGCTTTGTGGCTGGGACTTCGGAAAGCGGAAATTCCCTTGGCTCTCTTGGACTAGAACTGTCATATAGTCATTTTGCCACGCCTACTAGAATTTTGTAGAATCCGAAGGAGTTCCACCACTAGTAGAGATTTTTAACGTACCAAACATCACATTGGCACGAGACCTACGATTTTACTTCCTTATCCGAGAAGAAGGCAAGTTTTTTAAATTTTTCTCCGCTGAAAAATTTACTAACCTTTGGATATAGAGGCAAACATGCTAATCACTACACCCATCGGGGCCGGTTGTGAAACAAGGTCGCTTCCTCCTCTTAATTTTCGCCTAATTTGTTATAGGAATAAACATCAATATATATTCAGCATGTTAACTCGATATAAGTAACACTATGCAACACCTTTCTGTGTTAAATAAATTGTATTGTCACTTGCGTAGTGATTGTAAGAATGAAATAAGTGGAAATTATGTCGAAGTCTACCATACAACAGACCACTAAGGAGCAATAGTCTGATTTAACAAACCTAGTTACGCAAACTGGGTCCGATATCTTTTTGACGCTGAATTTATTGAAACAATAATTGAGAAAATTTCAAAACAACTGCCTGTTCGTACACAAAAAATCTGGTGTGAGACAACATACGACTTTCTCGTACGTACATAGATATACAAATATGCAAATGTTCTCAAATAATTAAAATGTTATTTATATTTATTTTGGGGACGATAATTGTAATGGCCACCTGTCCAAGTTACTGGACACGTAAAACCCTGTTTAACTTCAGAGATTTTCTGTGAAAACTCGCTTCAACGCATTTTTTCACGTAAAAGGATGTCAAGGACATACGAACCGTAGCAAGTTTTAAAACAATTGTTAAAAACGTTTTCGAGAAAATCGCAAGAATCAAGTGGCACATCCGGTTATTCCATCGTAATTAAATTCTTGCTGTCTCATAAATAGAAGATATAAAACATAAATATAGAGTTTGATTTTCATATAATGATTACTTTTTGAGATACGTTGTTCACGACTAATACTCCAAGTACATCCGGTTACTCGATTTTCAAAAAGTGTTCTAGAGAAACTCCTTGCTTAACATTAAACTAAATTCAGTTGCTAAGAAATATACTAAGTTTAAAAAACATCGTTATAGCTAATTTCAAAAAAACCGTGAAAAAGAAAAATTCGGAAAATATCTAGAAATGACAGAAATAAAGTGGTACTTACGGTTATTAGATTATAACCAAATTTTTGATTTTTCAGAAAAAACCGATTACGACCCCAAATATAAATTTTCATTTAGTTAGGACTTTTAGTTTCATAGTTATGTATTCAAAGTTAACAGTGAAAGTACTTCCGGTTATTCAATTTACAGAAAATTTTCTGAGTAACCGCCTAAATTATATGAAAAGGTCTCAAATGCTTAAGAAATACAATAAATTTAAAAAAACCTCGATAGAGCCGATTTCGAGAAAATCACGAAAAACAAAAAACTCGGAAAATATCTAAAACTGACAGAAATAAGGAGGTATTTTCGGTTATTCGATTTTAACCAAATTTTTGATTTAGCACACTGAAGTGATTGTAACCGTAAATATACATTTTCATTCAGCTGGGGTTGTCAGTTTCATAATTATTTTATTCAGACTTAACGGCGAAAGTACCTCCGGTTATTCGACATACAGACAATTTTGTGAAAAACCGCTTACATTATATGAAAGGGCATTACATTTCTAATTTTTAAAGAAATCGTTGCAGCCGATTTCAGAGAAATCTCAAAAAACCAAAAACTGACAAGAGCAAAGTGGCACTTCGGCTTTTCCGATTTTAGTGAATTTGTTGCGGTCGCATGCAACAATGAATAGAAACTCAAATATGAAATTTTATTATTCTAGGACCTATAGTTTTTGAGTTATCGTGGTCACAGGCACGCACGCACGCATGCACGCACCCACACGCACGCACGCACGCACCTACACAAACACAAACACACACATACACGCACGCACGCACCTACACACACATGCGCACACGCACACAAACGCACGCGCGGGCACCCACACACACACAGACACACACAAACACAGACACACACGCACACCCGCACGCACACACGCACACACACATAAACACACACAAACACACACACAAACACACACACAAACACACACAAACACACACAAACACACACACAAACACACATACACACACAAACACATCCAAACACGCACAAACACACACACTCGCACACACACGCACACACGCCGACGCACACACGCTCACGCACACACGCACACACGCACACTCACGCACACACGCACACGCACACACATACAAACACACACACACAAACACACACACACACACAAACACACACACAAACATACACACACAAATACACATGCACACAAACACAAACACACACAAAAACTCACAAACACACACAAACACTCACAAACACTCACAAACACACACAAACACTCATAAACACACGCGCACCCAAGCACGCGAACGCGTACGCGCACCAACGTACGCGCGCACGCACATGCACCCAAAAGCGCGCTTGCACAAGCGTGCGCGCATGCACAAGCGTACGCACACACACACGCGCACACACAAACACGCACACGCACATGCACATAAACACGCACACAAACACGCACACAAATACAAACACAAACACGCACACGCACACAAACGCGCACACGCAAACGAGCACGCACACGAACACGCACACAAACACAAACACTCACACAAAGACAAACACGCACACATACACAAACACAAACACGCACACAAACACAGACACGCACACAAACACAAACCCGCACACAAACACAAACCCGAACACAAACACGCACACAAACACAAACCCGCACACAAACACAAACCCGCACACAAACACAAACCCGAACACAAACACGCACACTAACACAAACACGCACACAAACACCTACACAAACACAAACACGCACACTAACACCGACACATACACAAACACGCGCACACGCTCACGCACCCGCACAGATACACAGACCAATTTTCAAAAACATGGTTTTCGTACTCAGAGGACCCGAAAACGGGTATTTCCGCTAAAATGCCGGCAACCAAAATTTTGGTCGAAAACAATACTTTCTCTTTTACCTATATTTCATATAGGGTAACAGAAAGTAAAAATTAAGTCTACATAAGAAGTTTCATGTAGTTATATGTTAACACTTCTGTATACGCTAGGTTGCCTATTATATATTTCATATGTAACAAAATATTGTATTTTAAATAATAAAGATCAGTTCGTAGACAACCATCTTTAAAAGCCTTTTCGGAAACTATTAGTAGGTTCGCAACCTGTACAACCTAATCGCGTGACCAGGTTAACCGAGTTGTATTAGAAACTGCTCCAAAACTTAATCGTTTTTGAACGCAAATTCGAGATTATTTATTTTTATCGTTGATTTGTATGTAGAACGATACCAGCAGTAACATTATAAAACAATAAGGTTAACCCTACCATGCTTTTACATTTGCTATATACATAACATTAAGGTTATATTGCAGATTTTAAATGTTTACCCTGCTATCGACTATGGATGTAAGATAGTTAACCTGATTGTGAACCGAGTTAAACGGATTGATATTTTCAAACACTAGTTTTTCAACAACATAAAGTTTACGAACGAATTTAATTAACTCGAGTCGCAACCCGACCCAATAGGTAAAGTTTCCGAAAAGGCCTTAAGTTAACCTCGACAGTATAAACTGGCATAATCAGTAAAACACTAACATTTTAAATTATATCAAATAAAAGAAAAATACACGGATATTGCATAAATTAGTAAATATGTTAACTAAATGAAAATATTAACCAAATAATGAATACTGAAAACAATAAAAGGCCCCGGTTCAATGCAATTTAACGAAAATTTATCGGAAGATTGAAATTTATGTAACCAGTGAATTAAACAAAAAACTCGAAATAATTCGATGTGCCCAATTAATATGATACTTAGGAGAAGAATTAATTTAATGTCGTTCAATTTCGGAGAAAATGAAGTGGACGAAATAGAAATTTTAAAAAATAAATTAAAGACTTATTTTGTACCCAGATATACAAATGTACAAAGTACAAAATCCTTACATTGAGACAATTAAATGAATCAAGAGAATATTTTGAGGCGGTACGCGAAAAATTATGACAAACAGAAAATATTACATTAGAAAATGCGATATGCTGCATTTTAACAAAAAGCTCACGACAGCACTTAGAAAAATTCAAGACACTAATTCAATGTCAACAACAAGGAAATAATAAAAACTAAGTAGGGAAGCCGCAAGGGACCAGTGGAAAATATACTCTGTAACGTATGCATCCCACAAAGTACGCCCCACAACATAAGCGCATATATGAAGATCTAATATAATTACAAGAATGAATAATATACTAATTTAAATTTAAATTCCTTAAACAGTTGGGAGTTCGATGGCAAATAAGGCATGTAACAAACTTTACGAGTATTTAACCACGGCCGGTAAAGCTACAGTGGAGCGAGGCGTGGTTTATCGATAGATTTCGTGGCAGAATACTGTATAATTACTCAAGATCGGGAACTGTGGGCGCCACTGTTCTCTAGACTAATACTGCAGAACAAAGTTAATTTACGAGAACCATCCTGTATATATAGATGTTCGAAACCTGCCTTTAGAGCGGAGACACTCCTACGGTAATACAGATGCGGGAAATCATCAAAGCTGAAAGAAATGTTACTATACTTCGGATATTATTTATTGTAACTCCTCCTATATATGAGAGGATCGTAAATCAGTGAATCGCTACGGACGGCCCCTTTATAGCCCACTGAGATAAGGGTAATCAAAGATTTGCACTTAAGGGGACCAATTGAGGGTTCACCCTGTATATGATAACGTATTTGATCGATATCAATACTTTACAGACTATTGATAAGAACTCAAACCCAAGTTAACTATAGCAAAAACGATGCGTTAAATAAACAACCCGGTATATGAATGTATCTTATGAATTAAACGTAAATATTGAGCGTACTAATTTTTGACAAAACAGGATGACTGTTATTGTTATACACACTATCGATTTGAATTTTAATATCTTCGGCTCACACTCTATTGGTATTATTCTTTAGAAGTTAGCATGCCCGGTTTAAATAAAACAATTGATGCATTCAACACATTTATAAAACAGGATGTCCGGCGATTCTTACACAAAAATATCTAGCACATTTGAAGGTTTTAAGGCAAAATAATTTAAAAATCAAGGTTAACTCATTTAAGTAGGCAAAACTTTTAAAAATTATTTCAAAAGAAACCAGAATCTATTTGAGTATTTTCCTGAGTAACGGTACCTTTAAGAAATTAGAAGGCTGCCTGGCTATTTAAAAATAATAATTATTATTACATGTTACTAGAAATTATTGTTCAATATGCTTTTAGTTTTTATTTATGTAATTAT
>JAHWXV010087118.1:0-12033 GCA_024586415.1 Phrixothrix hirtus
TATATATATATATATATATATATATATATATATATATATATATATATATATATGTCGTTTTAGTTATAATTCTAATTTTGTTATCCAGTTCTTAGATTATTTTCTGTTATATGCTCTGATGAAGAGACGAATTTGATCCCGAAACGTCAGTTGGCAATTAAAAATTCCAACTGTTCCTTATCTTAATAAAGTATTTATATACCCAAATTCTGGAAATATTTATTTCCAGTAAGACAAGAATACTAGAAATTAGAAAAGTAGAAAATATTTTGAATTAGAAATAACTATATATATTAATTATTGTATCATTTGTATTGTAATGTTTATACAGGGTGACACTCGGGAGTTCAATCCGCCGCCAGGCACAAGCGTTACAAATGAATCGAGAAAGTGTGAGGAGAATATTGAAACTTGACCTCCAATTTCATCCTTACAAGATTGTAGCTGCGCAGAAATTATTCCTTCAAGATTATGGCTAATGGCAGGATTTTTCTGTACGCATGCAAGTTGTTCTTCATAATGAACCAAATGCAGTAACTTTTATGAGTGACGAGACACACTTCCACCTAAATGGGTTTATTAATCATCAAAACTACAGATACTGGGCACTAGACAACCCAAGGCAACTCAACTAGCAGCCTCTGCATTCATCATAAGTGACAGTGTTGTGCATGATGTCCAAGTGGTGCATTATTGGCCCTTACTTCTTTGAAGTGCAAAATACATTGACATTGTGAACAACTTCTTTTTGCCACAACTGCAGTTGTTGTACCTGGAAGACGATGTATTGTTTCAACAAGATGGGACTACCTCTCATACTGCCCGTAATTCGATGAACATTTTGCAGGAAGCATTTCCAGGTCACCTTATATCGAGGTTTGGAGATGTGCCTCGCCCCCCTAGGTCCCCTAACCACAATATGTGCGATTCTTTTCTTTGGGGTTACTTGAAGGAAAGGGAGTAAATTGAAAAACCCCGTTAGTTGGACAACATGAAGGCAGATATTCGAAGAAAAGTGCAACAAATTGGCGAGGAGACATTGGTACGTGTGTGGAGTAGCTTCTAGACCAGAATCGACCAATGCATTATGGAACATGGCCATCACTTAAAAGACGTGATTTTGCTTCGCAAATAAAATGGCATAACCTACTGAACAACTTTGAAAATATAAGGTAAATTTCTATAATAAATTACGGCTATACTGATTATTTGATTTTGGCCCTCTTCACAGGTGTCACCCTGTATTTATAAAATCTCATGGGTAACAATAAAACCATTATATTATTATAAACATCCAAAATTGTATTCCTGGTCAAAATTAACATTCCGTTGTGATCCGTCGCTAAAAGTTTTAATATTTCAATTCCCTAAGTTAATAGTTTGGTGTTTTTAATTTGTTGAGAAACATTGAAATGTACTCGATCAGTTATAATTTGTGTTTATGAACTAACCGAGAAATTTAACTAAACGTTAAGCAATGTAATTACCAACCTTGTCAATGATACATCTTATGAGCCATTTAACAATAAGTCGCACGGTTAAACTTATATTCAGATATGACCTCACCCTAGAAATCTAATATAAAGAAAAAAGCCGAACAACGAAATAGATTAATGCTATTTTTGCTATAGCTTAAAATAGTATTAAATACTTAACTGAAAACATAACTGCCCCTTCAAGTTGTCGGCATGTTAGGGGGAAAGTGAGTTCAACTTTTGAGCAAAAACGGTACTTGAAGGTTGCTAGAATATTCGGGAACATTTGAAGAGCTTCAGCGCTACTACCTATATAGAATCTATTATATAGGTATTGCGGTCAATAATCTAGGTAGAAGTTATGACGACAGCTAAAATCGGTCGGTAAACGTATTTTTGTATTTCTTTCACTCACTTTTACCTATTCTTAGCTTACTGAATTAATAACATTTGCTGCAAAGTTTTAGAAATTATAATGGCTACAATAACAAATAATTATTTCACAAACATTTTAATACACACACCACATGTAAAATTCATTAAAAGCTCAAAACTATGTTATCTGTAAGTATAGACAGCATATTAATAATCTAAACTTAATTTATAGATAATGATAAAAGAATTAGCTAAAGCTATTTAATCACGTATAGTGAATGTATGAAAATGTAAATTTAGAATACGTTTACAAAGAAACATCACCAAGTATTCCCTTGCAGTTTTGAAGAAATTTGGAGATGTAGACATCTAAAGTATAAAAGATACATATTTTTATCTGTGGTCATTCGGTTTTAAGAGGTAAAAGTAAAAGTTGGACCTGGTTTGAAACACATTAATGGTGTAAGATACAAGGAGTAGGCCGATTTTAATGAAACAAACTTTAAAATATCCTCCACAATGAGGAACAAGGGCACGGTCTTTTTATGGTGAAAGCCGCTCCTGATAAGAATTAAAAGTGACAAATGTACTGTGAATTATAGAGGATTTTTTTTGAAAAAATATGTTGTTCTAAATAGTTTTAACCCTTCACCCAAACTAGGACTTTTTTTTATAAAAATCGTTTATTTGCGTATGGAATAGTGTTAATCATTATTACAATATATCCTTTTATTTCAATTTTTTTATGGTATTTTCAATTCTTATGGTGTCAGCCACTTTTAGCCCTTAAAATCTAGCCAGTTAAAGGTTCATAATGTTAATGGAGTTATTTTTCATTGTAACTCTATTAGAAATTATCATATTAGTACGAGGGCTAATTCCTTTGCTCTCCCCCTGACGCATTTATACGTCAAAGTAACTATTTATTTTCACGAAAAGTAATTGGCTGGTATGTGAAAAACACTACATAACGACAAGTTTGAACCTGTTAGCGCTTGTATGTAGTAGACGTCTGATTTCAAGCGAGTTATATATCAGTAGTGAAATGGAGCATGTCGAGTAACGAGCTGTTTGCTCGAGACGCAATTACTACAAATAACTCTAACTAAAATTCACCAAGATTTAGTGAATACATTACGGGAGTCTGAAGTATAATATAACATAGCTAAAAGATGGTGCCGTGAGCTTAAATGTGGTGGGCAATCATGTACAGATCAACATTTGGTGGAGCATCCAAAACTGTCACCACCCAAGAAAATGTTAGAAAGGTTCATTATCGTACTGCATATAGTTGAGGATACAGGCCTATCATATCATGTGGTATACAATATAATTACGTAGGAATTGGAGATGAAAAAATTATCTGCAAGATGAGTACCACAAATATTAGCAGATGCTCACGAACAGACACGAATAGACATTTGCAGCCGCCTTTTAACACGGCATGGACAAGACAAGGAGAATTTTCTTGCCCGATTTGTAACCATGGATGAATCTTGGATTGGCATCACTATGATGTAGAGAAAAAAATACAAAGCAAGGAATGGACACATCGGGGTTATTTGTCACCGAACAAATTTAATATGCAATCATCGGCAGGGAAGGTCACGTTATCCGTGTTTTGGGATGCCGAAAGTGTAATTTTAATGGACTTCCTACAGAATGGGGTCACAATTACATGTACTCATTATGCTAATTTATTTTTCAAATTGCGACAGTTAATTAAAGCAAAAGATAGGAGAAAGTTGCGCAAAATTGTTCTTTTGCATCAGGATAACGTATCCAGTCACGCATCTGCCATTGCAAAGGCTGTAATAACTGAATCAGACTTTGAATTGGTGAAGCATGCACCGTATTCTCTGGAGCTAGCTCCCAGCAATTAGCGTGGAACTCGATTTTCTTCAGATAATGAGATGATATGTGCGGTAAATCAATGGTTTGCAGAGCGTGAACAACCTTTTTTTCGAGAGGCTTTAGAAATGTTAGAGCATCGCTGGCACAAATATGTTAAACTCAATGGGGACTGTGTTGACAAATAGAGGTCATATATTTGAAATATTGTTATTTTAAGTAAGTCAGGGGTGGAGCAAATGAATCAACCCCCGTATATAGAAATGTAACACCAACAAGAAATGGTTATGATAAAGTCAGTATAAATATATGGATAATTTAATTATAAATAAATCACTTTCTTACTCTGAATCTATATCGATATTCAAAAACTCAAGTAAAACTGTTGTAATCTATTCATATCTGCAATTCTATGCTTCCTAAAATAAGTATCTAATCGTAGACGTAATTCTATGATATATGAGATATGACTTGTAGTTACCGAGTACTGTTGTTTACATTGTTCTTAATAGTTGCTTAAAATATTCTACTGTATATTTCGTGGACTTTTTATTTAATTATTTAGACATGATAATGTTGTAAACTAGGGCATTGTTCCTAGGCATTGTCAGTTGTATGTAGGTCCTGGCATAAGACACGTCAAATAAAGCAGATAAAACATTCCAAATACTAGTTCATCTATAAGTATTGCAGTACTCATATATTAAAGGTTAATTTTTAATATAGCAGCTGAATATTTTTGTTTATAAAACGTTTAGTGTATTTGTAGTTTCGGAGTGGTTTGCAATGACTATAAAATGAACAGTAAAATATTTGTTTTTTGTAAACAACCTACATTATTAAATTAAGTACAAAACACTATATAAATTATACTATGGCTACGATTTATTTCACAATCCAAGAACAGGTCTCCTTAAAGTATATCTCGAAAGAGATACATTTTTGGGCTCACATTTATTAAGACTTTCTTATATTTTATCGAGGAAGGTTACTTTACGTTAATTACAAGTTATATTAACGCACTGTATGAATAACGTAATTTATCCTTCGCGGTTAAACACATCTGGGCCATGCAAGAAGCAAATTGCAATAACGATTACCAAGATTCTGTATGTAGTTGAACGATTTTTGTAAAGAAAAAACTATATTAAAGGAGATTTAAGGTCTTAGTTTAGTTGAAGGGTTGAAACCCCATTTACGGCCGTTTTTCAGAAATACGTAAAACATCGATTTTGCTTTAGCTTTCTCTATAACGTATATATATATATATCTATCAAAAGAAACCCTTTATAACTGAGAGTACATATACCACTTTTAATACTTTTCAGGGGTAGTTTTCGCCCTTATATATAGTAAGATATCAGCATGAAACAAATTATGTTTATGTTCCTTGTTAGGCTAATATTTTCAAGTTTGTTTCGTTAAAATATGCCTACCCTTTCTATGTGAAACTCTCAATGTGGTTCAAAACAGGTCCAACCTTAGGAATAATTTTCACCCCTTAATCACGAATTACTCCAGGTAAAAAATATGTGTGTCTCACATTTTAGTTGTTTTACAACATCCAAATGTTATCAAAACCGATGGGACATGCTTCCTTGTTAGTTTATACACCTATACAACGCATCATATTTAATTTTGGCTACAATCACATGGCAACGTCCATTACTAGGACAAAGTTAATATTAAAATGTAAATGAATTGATTTTATAATTAACTAAAATGTTGTGAAGTATTCAAAATATGAATTATTAATTTTAAATACTCCAAGAAGAATGTTTTTGTAGCAACACTAATAAATCAGTAAGAATATGATACCTATACAGCATGTTTTCCATCACTTATGTCTAAGTAAAACTTTTTAAATAGACCAAATTGAAATTTCCAAGAATTTGAATTAATGTTTTAGAAAATGACATAAGGTTATTTACATTGTTGGGTAATTGAAAAATAGACTTGAAAAAAAATCACGTTTGATGACATCATTGCTAGTTTCTATTTAAATGAAGCTAGTTCAATAAGTCAGGTTAATATGCAAGAGATGGCGCCACAGAAGTAAAATCAATAGTTTTTTGCTAAAATAGATTCCTTTAGATGCGTTATACCAATTTTCAAGAACAGATGCCGATTAGTCTGTTTGATAGCCATTTAAATTAAATATCTTGTATTGTAAAAGTACACTCGTATAACATAAAAATTGCGATTATTAAAAACTGATTCAGTTTCGTGCGTTTTAATGTTATTAATAGTAAGTTCAAAAGACAACGTAAAAGATTTTAACATTTAATAATGACAATAATTAATTATGTATATAAATATTTGTAAATCCAGTAGTTTGCCTAATTAGAATTAGACAAATACAAATACTGTATTTAGTTAAAATAAGTTAATTGTATATATTAAATACGATTTCATTATTTTCAATGTTAACAGGTTGCAAGTTCAAGTACATTAAACTATCGCAAAGTGCTAGAAGGAAATAAAGAATAAGTTACGCTAGTGGAATAAAGACACCGCTTCCAAAATTAGTATATAAATAGCTATTCGAAAATCCATAAAGGAACTTCGATTTCGACCGAAGAAACGGAGATATCGAGTTGCACACTCGTTGTAGAGCTCGCTTAGTAAATCAACCTTATTTAAAATATATAACCGAGCCTGCGAACCTAGTTAGCACTTAGAAGGTTGTCGATGATACCGCTTTCATCGATCGTGCCTTGTTGCTCGAGTAATAGGCGTCCTTGCTGAAAGATATTCACGATCATCCAGTTAAACATTTGCTTGTGCCATAAGATAATTGGAGTGTCTTCAAAACTACCGTCATGCATTGTGCGTTGCCCGTCTTAATTTTGTTGCTGCAGTTGATCGTGTGACTCAACGTAAGAATTCTGACAGACCCGCATAAAGAATTCGTAGACGCGAACTGTAGTTGCTCGTGCCACAAAAGCTAGCATCACGAAGAATTCAGACAGAAAAATGGATACGTAACAGGAGTATATGAAACCTTTAAGTCGATTGTAAATCGTTGTGTACCAATGTAAGAAACATTGATGCGATATCCGTTATTAGACAACTTCCAAAAGCATTATAGCAATTGTTTAAGGATTTTAGAAATTAATACCGTTGATAGAAATGCTTTTCACGAGAAGGTTTACTTAAATAATTTCCTTGATACTAATCCAATAGTATCATTCCTCCGTTGTTAAAATTAACACTAGCCGAAACAAACTGATTGCCATCAGCAATAATTAAATGCATTTATTGATTGAGCTTTGCGAAGTAAAATTCAACACTTAATTGTCATTATTGTGGACACAAAATAACAGTTAAACAATCATATCATTTAGTTCACTTTGCACATATCTGTTTTAGTATTAGATGCCCAGAAGATACTTACATAATTATTTTGAAGCTTTCATTAATATTTTGTACATAATTTTAATTTGTAATATATGATTTATGGAGCTTTATTGCCTTATTATTTATAAACTAATCTAGCTACGTGCGAACAACAAAGTCCATCTTCATAAGAGTCCTGTAAAGAAAGAACCTACCCTCAAGACGACTGCTTGGAAAAGCAAAATATAAATAATTTTTTCCGCGACGTAATTAAAAAAAACCGTAACATCGCAGTATTGGTTCCGCTAAAATGCAAAGAAGTGATTTTCGCACGGTAATCATTAGTTTCTGTGTGGGAAAACAATAACAGAAACAAAACAAAACTTGACAAATATTATTCAGGCACAAGTGGTTTAATGATATTCGTTGTGACCGTACGAGCGTTCGCGGTGCTGAGCGCCTTAATAGGCTAAAAGATGCCCGTACACTATAAATGATAACAAAAGTGTATAATATTTTATTGGTAGATCTACGAGTGAAGTTGCGTGAGATTGCGGAGAATTGATAGGTACAATGGTTCCAATTTTACATGATGTTTTGAATATGAAGAACCTTTCTGCAAGGTGAGTACCGAGTTTGTTAACAGTGGACCAAAATCGTAACCGTAATTGTTGAACGATTTTGGAGTATTTTTTGAAATTGTGTAAGCGCAATACATCTGAATCTAATACAAGAGCAATGAAGAAAGCGAAAATGGTGCCAACGGCTGAAAATGTTGTGCCAACCGTTTTTTGGGTTACTGACAGAACAATTTTGGTTAATTACCTTGAAAAAGATAAGGCAATCATAGGACAGCACTATTCATCGTTATTAGACTCGTTTAACAGAACTACTAAAGAAAATCGACGACATTTGGGAAAGACAGAACTGTTGTTTTACTACAACAATTGATCAATTAATTCTTCAGCTATGGCAAACGCAAAAAACGTGAATTGCATTTTAAAGTGCTTCCACATGTCCCATATTCAGACGAATTAACTCCTGGCCATTTCTTGTTCGCAAACATGAAAACTTGGTTTACTGATAAGAAATTTTTTCCTAACGAAGAAGTGATCGCCGAAATAGACACGTAGTTTGTAAACTTTGATAAATCTTATTTTACTGAAGGCATTAATGTCCTGAATATTATAGGTAGAAGTATTAAGTTAAATATTATGATAAAAAATAAATAGTCTTTCACTTAAAAACCAACTACTTGTGTTATTTTTACCAGCCTTATCCTCTTAATTCCGAAAAGCTTTGTTTCGTAGTTAGTTTTAAAAAAATGCTTATTTTCTATTTGAATTATATTCAAAATAAAGAAAAAATTTAAATATAGTGTTAAATGCTGCTAAATAATCAAAAATCTAAAATATTGTCAAACGCTTTAAATTAATTCAATAACTGAAGAAGAATGCCTGAACAAAAAATTCAAATAAACGATATTTAATTAACATTCAAAATTTTATAAAAAACAGTTGTTTCGTGAGTATAATTTATATCAATATTATATTAAATATTAAATGTGTTATTTCAGAACGATGATTATTTATTTTAAGAATTCACAATATTTCTTCATCTATTTAATAAAAATGCTGTATTATTAATATTATATGTTTAAGGTGCAATTACAGGAAATTAAAAATCTACATCTAAATTGTCACGCCGTGTCACTAAAATTGAAAGTGTTCATGATACATTAATTAATTAATTTAATTAAGGTGTAATCAACATAAGAAATATTATGGTTTAGTTAAATAGGACCTAAAGGTTAAAATATTTTCTTAAATATTTGCATTTTAAATAAAATAAAGTGTTAAAGTTTCCATTAGTGTGTGGCGTTAGTTAGAAAGGTGACTAAAGAAATCTAGACGAGCACCAATGAAAGTTATCAGCCCCAATAAAAATATTGCTAGAAGCCGTGGGAAGTTTAACGTATGGTGTAACAGATATAAACAGACAAACTTTAAAACTCTTAGACAGGATTGGTTAAAAGGACTTTGCACAAATTTCGTAATCATGGAAACGAAAAGTTATACAAGATCCTGCACCACCATAAATCGAAGTTTTTGGATTCTAGCTTTAATTCTATGTAGTTAGATTAAATAAGTGTTGTAAATCCAGTGTCAAGAATTAGAAATCGATTAGTTGGTAAATAGTTTTTGGTATCTTAGTTACTGATACAAGTCCAGCGAAGACGTCATTTCCAAAATTAGCACAAGACAGTAAAAATACACGACACAAGATCAAAGAAAATTTGGGTAGCTCGATTCACCAAATTCACCGAGAAAAGCACGCAATAATCCGAATTTTCGGGATTAATAAACGTCATATTTACTTAAGAAAATTGGACGTCAAGTAAGTAAAAACTTATAAACATTGTTAAAGCAGTCAAGAAACAAAATTTTTATGTGTTTTCATTTAAATAATTATAACAGGACCTTTTAAATTTTAAAGTTTATATTTTTCTGTAAGTTGTTAATATTACGCCGAAAATCACGTAACAAAGGTCAACGGCCTGATATTAGAAAAATTGTTAATTATTAGTTTTAAAATTTCATTTTTAATGAAAACTTGTTTATATGTATATCGTTTATTTTTATTTGAAATAATAAATGTTTGTTTAAACTTTAATCGGGCTTTGGCTAATGTAAAAATAAATACAAGTACGCAAGGTACGATTATAGGATAATTCTACGCAATCTTTAGAAAGGTAGTCGTGTCGTTTAACAGATTGACACGTGGAAACTACCTTTACAATTAGAAATTTTATAAACAGTTTAAAATATTATGTTTGCTGCATTGTTTAAAGTTAATGCACGCTATCCAATTACTTACTAATAACAAACCATTAAAGCAACGCAACAAACAACAAGTTTACTTAATCTAACTAACCGTCTACAATGTAACATAAAATTAATAAAAATAACGTCAAAACGCAATCAATTGATAATTGGTTTAATGATTTAATTAATTAAAAATATGGAATATGCCATATGCCTACAACCATATAACATTAGACGGCAGTATTTGGTTTTTATAAAGAACTGACCTATGTACATACATTCATTTGTGAAGTGTGTTATTGTATTGTAAGAAACATATTATTAAGGTTTTCCTCAGTTTTCTTTTTAAAACGGTTGAATTTTGGAAAAAATAAGCATAACTTACAATATTCGGTTTTTGTCTCTATCTACCTGCGCAATTTGACTACATGCTTACGAAACAGGATTTTTGCAAAATAACTAAAATAATAAAGTAATGATAAAATTTGAAATTTAAAAAGAAATCATTTAATAAGTATCACATCTCATACATCCTTTATTATGAAATAGGTGCTATACAAATTCGAAATTCCAGAAAACTCAAAACTTAGAAGGAAGTTAAATAAGGAGCGATTGAGCTATAGAAAGACAGCCGTTGTACTATTACCCACCAGAGAACACAAAGTTTCCAAATTGAAATTTGTAAGGAAGCATCCTTATTGGACGGTTGACGATTGTAAGCAATTGAGTTTTATTTTCCAATAAAGTAAGAGTTACTAAGGCCTTGATCAACATAAGCGAATCTGAAGAAGACAAGCAGAAAGATACAGTAGCTGTAATTTTGTTTCGAGGATGCTATTCGGTAGTCGCTCAGCAGTACTTTGTTTAAAATTCATCAATGCATTTTTTTATCTGAATAGTATTGTAAAAGAACACATAATGCCTTTTACTTCATTTGGGGGAGGCAATGTCATCTTTATATGGGATAATATACAATAATTGTATTTGACTATTTGAATGAAGTAAGATTAAGAGTTGAACAACATAAAAAGTAGACGTGATATATTTAAACGAACAGCTAGACATTGAACACTTATTTCTAACAATAGAAGTTAAGCAGCCAGGATATGATTGGCAATATGTCAAAGGAGACAATACAACCTATTAGTTCGTCTTAAATCCTTATTTGCTAAAGTTAATGCCAATATTTACACTGGAGTAAAGAAACTCAAGTTCAAAGCTTCTGAATAAATTTATTCTGATATGTAACAAAAAATTTGTGAACTCGTTTTTGAATGAAGTGCAAAAATCGTGTATTTTATGGTTATTCGTAAATTATGCTCGTCAGATTCTAACGAATTTAAAAACTTTGGAATTACAGATTTATATAACCATAGATTAGAATAAAATTTAACTTACAGTTCGATAATCACATAGTCTTTGATTAATTTCATAAAAAAATATGTTAGTATAATCTGCATAGTAAAATACGCATTTTTACATTTTTTCATAAATTAGTTGAAAAATTTGCATCACATTAATAATAAATAGATTTCACAACGTTATACAACAGTAATAAGGTGTGATATTGACTTTAATGACGCTTTTCTTTGCCTAATTTTCATTTTCTTTGTTTTCCTTTAAGACATTTTTACCAAGCCATTAACATTTGTCAACGACCATTTCTTATTTTAGCTAGTATAAGAAAAGCTGGTGGTAATTTGCGAGGTCTAACCACTCCGACTTCATTGATCTACTAGGGTCAACATTCTTTCATTATCGACTTACACAACAATTTGTATGACACATTTGCTTTAATTTATTTCTATATAATAGATTTACTAATTCATAATTCAGGTTTTGTTATTCAAAGAAAATGTGGGTTAATTGTATATAAGGGTTTGCACATTAAAGCAGGAAAACTAACTCGAAAGTATGGGACAAACATTAGAAATAATATGTCGGGATTGGCCTTTTTCTAATGAAATAGTTATCATGAATACTAAACAGCACTATTAAAAAGTTATTTTAGATCAATTTTTTGTATTATGGTATGCCACGGCTTTTAGCTCAGTAGCTATGCGGTAAAGTATGGTGTAATCGGCATAGGTGTAGCGTTGCTGAGGACAACACTCCAGAGGTTGGTCTCTTCTCGGTATGTATGATATCAAAGTCAGCTTAAGTTAAAA
>JAHWXV010087136.1:0-17484 GCA_024586415.1 Phrixothrix hirtus
TGATATGTCTTATAGTTTTGGCGATATTAAAGCAAATAGCGAAAGGTAGGGTTGGCTTTAGGCCGCCCCATCCCCTTCAAACGGACGATTTAGCATCTATAACAGCTACCGTTGTTCTTACACTGCATCAGTCTACAAACTCACTAAGTTTCATTTAAATCGGCGTGGGACACTTCCCTGTGTTCCCTTGTTAGTCATGCGACTTAATGCCTTCGAAACTTATAAAATATTTACTGAAATCTTTCTGGCCTTGTTAATTTCAGAAAATTTTACCCAAAATTCGTCAATATTAAAATTTATTATATTAACTAAGAATTAAGTTGTCTGGATTGCTTAGTTGTACAGATTTATTTTAAATTGTTGAATAAGTTAAATATCTAGTTTAGGTTTTAGCTTTATCTGAAATGCATCGCCTCAACAAAATTATCCATTTTAATATTGAAGTACATAGATTATGTCTTCAAAAATTAACAAAATAGTAACTAGAAAAAATTTAAATATCTGTACAAAGTATGAATTCGTAAATATTATATTTAAATAAAATGTTTTTGGAAATATTCTTAGATGCACATAGCTTGCACACAGTTTTCTTTCCACTATTATAAAGAAATTTTTTATTTTAACATAGAAAAGTATATTTATTTGAAGCAGCCGAGAACTAATTGCTACAATTGAAATTATATAAACCTTATGAAGACGTTATTTACTATTTTAAATTAGTCGGAATGTTGTAGAAAAATAATTATCAAATTTGACATTCCAATGAAGTATCCTATCGTGTATAACAGTGCCTGCAAGAGCGATTAAAAAAAGCGATTACGAAAGTAAAACAGAGAAAAAATAGCGATGCTTTAAGTGTAATGACAAGATTAAAGACCAGCAACAAAAATCGGATGTGTATAATGAAGATGGTTTCAGAAAACTGATTACAGATATTCTTCCTAAATTATGGTTATTAGGAATAGGTAATATGTAGGAAAATATAAATTCAAGCGCTTTCATCTTAATTGAATTAAAATGTGAAGTATACGTCTTAGCAAAAATTTATTTTAACAATTTAAATCAAAAATTTGGAATGAGATTAAAATAATCATAATTTCTAGAGGCTTTTTCAACGCTTTATTTAGTAATTTTGTACGATAACAATAAATCTTAATAGAAAACATTTATTTATATAGGAGCTGTAGTTTCTTTATCATATTCAATAATAGAAGACGCTCAGAGACTTATATATTCTATTATATTAAAGAGCTAATGATCCCTGTTTCTGTTAACAGAGTTAAAACCGATGTAAATAAAACAGTAGCAGTAACGAACGACGTATAAGTAATGAATCTCGTTGTCTTGGAAACTTCCTGCCAGTAACTTTCCCCATGTTCTCTTTTGTTAAAATCTCCTATTGCTTTTCTTTGTCGTTCTATACTTCCAATCCGTTCATATTTCTAATGTAAATTTATTTATTACAAATTTGGTGAAATAAATATAATTAAAACGTTAAACATTATCTTCACCAAAGCATTATATTAAAATTAGGTCTCTATAGATATCTATTTCGATTCTACGTCTTATTCTAGCATGACCTGCAACACGTATCGACCTTAACGACTGTTTTATATCACCTAAGGGATCAACAGAACGATGGAAAGCATTAGTTAGCACCTGTTTTACTATATCAGCTTTTCCGTATCTGCAATAGCATCGTATATGAGTAAAGGCGTTGGAGTTGAAACGATTTCCCTCCTGCAGAGCTCTATTGCACTAAACCTCCACACAAATTAAGTAATTTGTAATAACCTATCTCATTCCAATTTGCGTTAAATTAAAGGGTGGAACTTTGTAATGGTTTGCGTGTTATTTTCTTAAATTTATTTCTAAAATACTACGGGAGGTCTTTCCCTTAGTTTAAAGCTTGTTATTATGGCTGATTGTGTTTAAATGGTCTCTGGAGTATTTTACTAAACATCTTCAAATATAAACATTATTAAAGCAAAATTATAATGATTACTGTGAGATAAAGACTAATTTAGAAAAGACAATAAAAGGTCGACCCCTAAGGCAGATAACCAGCAGATTAAATGATCGGTACAAATGTAAAACGGTCATTAATCTGTATCCTGCGACCTAGGTAATACTTAAGCTCCCCTGAGGAAAGTCAAACCTTTTTCAAACTTAACCCTAAAATAAATCTACAATTTAGAAAATAAAAGAATACATTTTAAAATTTAATTTATTTTGTTATGATTATAACTAAAACTTTAATGCAACATAATTAGTAAAACAGACATAAACATTGCCTCAATTACTGCTTAAAAATCTCTGAAAATATAGAACATCTTACCAATTTTCATTGCTGGTGATAATTATTGTGGTTAACAATTATACCTTATCAGTATTTTTTCATTTGAAAATTGAAGAAATGAATATGCTTAATCTTCTGCTATAATTTATATTTTCATTTAAAATAGATAACCAAACAAATATAATGAAAAAACAATCTTGGCAGCTTTTAAAACAGCAATAACGGAATACGGTTGTCAGAATAATATTAACGTGAAATTAAATATGCTATTACTTTAACTTAAAAAATCAGTTTTAATTTTGAAAATTGAATTATTTTGTATTGTTTATTTTAATAACATGCAATCATTTAAATTTCAGTTCCCAGTAGGCTATGAAATTTTTCCGTAGAGCGTAGCTTAGGCACACGCACACTAACCTAACCCAAGCAAATTATATGTCAATAAATTTGGTGGAAAGAACCATATTATTAAACTAAAATAGGAAATTTATTTACAATGAATGTACAAAATGATGAGAATTGCATTCTACGCATTTATGAACTCTTCGTTTTAAATTCTCGAAAACGTTCTGTAAAATATGACAAATTCAAACCGTCAATTTGACAGATAATTATTACTAAGAATGGATTAACCTAAGATATGAATTTTATTTTCATGGCGCACTGGGTACTGAAATTTAATTGATCGCATGCTATAACAGTAATTTGTATATCCTTCTATACAATTCGGTTGCGACATTTCAAAGAATGAGTAGCCAGATAGACACAGAATCAACACAGTATGTGCATGAAAGTGATCTTATTTTTGAAAAAATATTGGTAACCGAAGTTATGTACACGATCATCTAAAATATTCACTGATTATATTGACTAATAAAAAATAACTTTTTTGTTTGTTTCATGATGAATTTGTCATTTTCGTTTTACTTCAGTTGTACAAAGTAAGAAGCCATAGTAAAAATAATATTTTTAGTAATTTTTGTACGCCTCAGTGCCAATGTATCTTGCTGTTAAGAAATAATTATTTACTAAAAATGAAACATATATCTTGTATTATCTCTATAAATAGTTTTTAAAACATATAAACACATATACATTGACTACATAGTTCTACAAGTAAGTAAAAATTCCATTGATTGTCAAAATCAGGTTATGTTATGCCTCTGCCTGTCGGTTATACTTTAGCTCTAGAGAATCTCTTAGCCAAAATTGAAACATGAAATTAATTTCGATATCTCTTCTCCATAGTAGTATGCCGACAACAAAATAATGCAATTATAGTGTAAGCAACAAATATTTACTTTACTTGTTACCTCAAAATTTTACTAAATTGTAAGAGCATGAGAATCTTAATCTCAGGGTCGTGGGTTCGAGTCCCACGTTGGGCGTAAACAACAAAAGGTATAATACAATTATAATGTAAGCAATAAATATTTACTTTATCTGCTATCTAAAAATCTTACTAAAATTGAGGGCAGACTCAAACATAATACTTAGGGTGCCATAAAATAAATTGTTATGTAAATGCTATAGTTCCAACTTCTATACTTCAATAAAACTAATCTAACAATATTACAGTTTCAATTCATTTTCTAGGTTTGGATTATTAACAGTTGGCAATCAGATTACAGAGAAAATCATTGAAGATATTGATCCAATTGATATTAACACTTCATAACTGACAACTATTGCATGCGCAAACATTAACTAAGTTCAAGAGTTAAATATTCTTGAACTACAATTAACTAGATCGTGTATTAATCGATGGAACCTTCTGAATCGGAAATTGTACTTTGCCAAATGCAATTCATCTATGGCAGAATTTTATTTGATTATAAATATATAGATAGTATTAAAATAATATTAAACTAAACTTGCTACCGACTTGTAAAGTCCATGTATAGTTAGGTAGATTCTAAAAAGTACTTCGCAGAAAACTAAATTGCTTGCATTTTAGCCTAATATGGTTTACCAATTTTTAATTACTATAACTATCTAAGTAATATGGGTGAACAAATTGAACACCATTTTATAATTATGTTAAAAATAAATTAAAAAAAAATTACAAATTTAGTTGCCTAACCAGTGAGGGTGACGTCGTGGAATGTTCTTTTGATTGACACTACGCCACTTCAATTTACGGGAGTGAAAGTATGCAAAATAGCAATCAATACGTCCACCAGCTTGCATTTAAATATTTGCTAAGATGCAGGAGGATACTACCACGTTGTGCTTTCCAGTAATGGAAAATTTCTAGTTGTATAAATTGCTGCAGTTCGTTACATATATCAATTAAAGGAATAACCTTATAAATTCAACAAAATTCAAAATAAACAGCATGAATTAAAATTTCAGTGAGGTTAAAGGCCTGGATATAATATTAAACTTTTAAAACTATGGATAATCGAAATGTCAGGACAAATCTGCAATTTTTACAAGCTATTAACTCCAATTAAACAATTAACAATATAAAATATAACCGCCTATCCACGTACTAATCTCGGCCTGAGTGGTTTTATATTCTAGCTTGAAATTTATCCTTCCAAAACACAACGTGTTTATCGAAATTTAAAATCAATTTAGCGATGATCCAACCTAAAATATTTTTTCTAATCCTGCACACTCGATAATTTACAGACAGCAGATATATAGAGCATCGCAAGGTCAAACAAATCGGACATACTTATACTAATTTACACCTCGTTAAATATAATGAATTATATGTCTCTGAGATTGTTTTTACATCTCTACGCCCTTTTCATTGTAATTTACCACACAAAAATTGTTATTTTTGGTAATAGAATAAAAACTTTCCATAATTACTATCCATTTTAATATAATTTGGTGTAAATATGGCTATGGTCAGCAATCCCAAAGATGAAAGGTTTCTGGTACTCTATATATCTACTGGCTTTAGTAATTTATAAAAATAAACTCTATCTAATAGTATTAACCGAAAATAACGTACAGGAAGTTACGTAAATTAATAGTTTAAAACACGATATAGGGCAGTAGATAATTGATTTAAGCATGGTGAATACAATCTAAAACGGTATAATTTTAACGGTTTAATCAAAAAATCGTTACAATAACTTGGTGGAATCGTTCCCCATACCTATCAGTGACTATATCATTACTTTCAGGAAATTAAATGGGAATGGAGAAAGTGCAACTTTTGCAACATATGGTAAGCAATGTTCTCATAACTCTTGAATATGTTACTAATTAATTTATGGTAATTTTCAACTTTCCTATTTCCGAATAAATTGATTGAAGTAGGCGCAAAAGAAACCCAATCTGTTTTCACATATCTCTAAAGAATTTTAACACAGTGCCTGTCTCGAAATAAATTGCGTATTTGTGGTCTATTAAAATTCCCTCCTTTACCTTATATTCTCTTGAACTTGGGAATGTTGCTTTTAAACAGTTGAAGAGTGTTCCATTTTTGTCAATTACCTTTACGAAATTCTTCGTTAAATCTAGTTGTATATGTAATGGAGACAGAAAATGGGTTATACTACTCGTTTTTGAAGGGAGAATCTAATGATTTCCTAGTGGGCCACTATTTTTGGTAAACATTTACGAGCTATTTTCCTTTAACAAAACGACTTACCTTAGTATTTCTTCTCTAGGTACGCTGGAAATCTAAACGCCACAGCTGTAGCAAACCATTGGAAGTAATTTTATCTTTCAACAAGGTGCCCCACCACCGCATTATGATCTTGAGAAGATTCCGCAATTATCTCATACAGTTTCTGTTTGAATTGATCGTGGTGGAACAATGGATTGACCACCCCGACCCTTGATTAATACTGTCGGATCTTTCTTTTTGGTGATATGTCAAAGACAGTGTCTTATGGACGACATTAATTTAAGATAAAAGTTATTGGTTACAATTAATAGTTAATATAAGGAATCAAATGATTAGCAGTTCCTAAGTTATATTTAAGAGCTTAAAAGTAAAGTCGTTTAACTTAACGGAAATGCAAGTGTTAATTGATATTTAATAATTTGTAAAAGGTATTTACTTTCAAAATAAATAAGCTGGCTATTTAATGTTAAACCTTCCATCCTTTTTATAACTTAAGCCACATGTGGAGTAAAATTATAGTTGAATAAGAACACGCGATCCGTGAGAAACTTGATTGATGCCATGCTAAATATAAGTCAAACGAAACTTTGTAAGACACTAATAAAATGATAGCGGTTATTTGGATTTCGGTCATAGTAAAAACCAAAAAAAATTATAATCAGGATGCGTATAAGATACATAAAAGCCAAGTAACTTAAAGTGTATCTAAATCTATATTTCAGATTAAACAGTGAAAATGTGAACTAATATTTAATTAAATAAAACCCCTTTATTGTGCAACGGAATTAAAAATAAATGTACTAAAACTAATGTTCATGTTCATACGAAAAGAAATAATCGATCAATTCAATTAATAAATAATGAGCTGCAGCGCTTGCATCTAATGTTCATCAATGCGTACCTAAGTGTTCACTTGAACTCAACAGCCAATTGTTGAACCCTTATGTCAAATTATAATAGTACCAACTAGTTTTTATTCTTATCAAACAAATCTATATCATTATTTAGTGGTTAATAAATGTTACGTTACATATTAAATCTTTCATTCAAATAACTCTACCGTATATTTGAAGCTCGCGTTTCAGGAGTGGTAATTAACAAGCAGTGCTCTATCGCCCATAAGCGGTAAATAAAAGTTAATAATATTAAGCACCTCATTTTAATAAGTTAAAGTTAAAGGCACGTTTGATGGACGCAACAAATCTACAGCAATGTTTAAATCTGGAATACAAACATATAACAAACACATGTTTCTCCTTTTCCTGTAACCCCAGATGAGCTACGTCAACGCATCGTCAATGCAGTGGTACAAGCAGATGGAGGAACTAAGCAAATATAAAATTAAATTTTTCGTCGCTGGAATATTTTTGTCGAGTGAGAAAAGAAAACCACACTGAAACATTTAAAAAAAATGATGTTATATCAAATGTATAATTGTACGTATTATAGAGTTATTTGATATTAATTTTAGATGACTAATTCAAAATAAATCCGCCTCTTTTTGATTATTCAAAAAAATGTAATATTTTCACGAAATGTAGCTAGAAAACGGTTAGTTTTATAACCATGGTTTATCAAGACTTTTTGAGTTAAAATTTCTCAAAGTATCACCTCCTAAAGTTAGGCCACGAACTTATGTTACACCCGGTATACGTAATAAGATCCGCAATTTAAAGAACTAAATTTCTGGATTTTGAATTTATTTGAATATGTAAATTAATGTTCACTTTTTGTTACTTTAGATCCCAACAATTATTACGTAAATTAATTTTCGTTGTTTTAATTACGGTCTCGCTAATTACAGTTATATAATAAATTTTTCTAATTCAGCATGCCAAATTATGTATCAAGATAATTAGCGTTGTTTTTTAACTTGAATATCACATTCAGGACACGTGCACAAGAATGAAATACTATAAAAGTAAAAGCGGTAGATATGCCACAAGCTATTAACCATATTCCTTATTTTTATGACGTTAGTGTAAGTTCTTAACCTTAAAACTGTAATCTAGATAATTCATTAGAAATTCTGATACTGTAAATAGATTAGCATTAGACTGTAGAATCAGACGTAACAATATTTTAGGAGTCAAATATCTAATCAATGGATTTCTACCAAATTATAGATTTAATACCTAAAGATGCGTAAAAATTAACTGATTTCTATACATTATGGGATAAAATGTTAGTAAAGACAATTTCCCATTAACCACTTTATCTAGAAAAGCAAATTATGAATTCATATAAACTGGAGGGATTTTAGCCGAAACGAACAACAGCCTTTTTGGATCCCATTCTGAAACGATAGCCTTAAACAGTCTTACAAGAGAATTAAATTCATATATAATTACGTTATTGTAACCAAATTGGCCAAAAAGCAGACGCTTGCAAATTCAAATAAATTGATGTTACACTTACCTAGATTTATGTATTTTCAAGCAAAACACTTACGATCCAAAACCTTGCAGGACAATTCGGCTGTAAATGCACCTGCCTTAAAGATGCAGAACATTTACACTATAAATGCGTCAAACTTCTCTTGCGTGTAGCTCACTTTATAATGCACCGCCACTGTAAAGTAGAAAATTAAAAAAAAATAGTGACACCTTCCTTAATCAGACGTATTTAACAACGCCCTGTAAATGGAACAATTCACAAAAGTATCCATCTGTTGCTATTTTGATTAATTTCCCTTTGCGTAAAACTGACCTATAGGATTTACTCACCATCTAGTAGGCTAGTCATAAAATTCACGAAAGCCCTAACCTATTCCGCCAGATTCCTATGAGCAGTAATCTGTAATTTGATGTAAACGTAGTGTAGGTTGCATTCTATGCTAAGCGTTTTACTCTTGAATATGATTTGAAAACTTTAATAAATTTATATATAAACTGCTGTCTTATAAATAAACAAAGGTAAATGCAAAATGCATGCAACGCAAAATATTAAAGCGAATAATAAGGTTTAAATCCGCACAACAAAGTTATACACAGTACAATGAGTAAATTTTAAAACAAAATAATGTAACTAGTATAACTAAATGACTCTAAACCTAGTTTCCCCAAATTTTTATTGTTTATATTGAACCTACATATGTTTTGGTCACTAAATTAAAAGACCATCATCAGGGTGTATATTTTAAACACTTTCGACTATGATTTATAATAAACTTCTTATTGAAGTACTATATTTTACATGTTATCTGTTTCATGTTACACGTTTAAAATATACACCCTGATGATGGTATTTTAATTTAGTGACCGAAACATATGTAGATTTAATATAAACAATAAACATTTCGGCAAACTAGGTTTTTAGTCATTTAGTTATACTGAATTAATTGTTTCCCATTGGAGAATAATGGATCTCAACAAATATAATGTAACTAATTAAAATAAAGTTAACATTAACACCAAATGTAAGAACAAATATATAAATATCATGTACATAAGGTATGGCAAATAACTTAAAATAACTACATAAAGATTCAAATCTTATGAGAGCTCTGAACATTAAAGCTTTAAAAGTGATAGGATACTCGTATCCACATACTAATTCTGCTAATTAGCCAGACCCTACCCACTTTCGACTAGAGGCTGCCCAGCAACCAACATTAGCGATACAGGTCCCAAGGATGATTACAAATGGACATATTTGGCATTTGTAGCATATGGTGAGCCACCGGTGGCCCGTACAAGTGTTGATATTTGCATCCCACCCCCAAAATATCTGAAAACAAAACATTCAACACTTTTGAATTGGAAGCTAACTGTCCCATTAATGTAGGAGTTGTCATTAAATATAGGTATAAGTTATGTATGGAAAGCGAAATTATAATTGAAGATCTAAATAGGTCGAAACCTTGATATTTTATAAAAGAAAATACAATACACTAGTTAATTGTGTAACTAGGCGGTTATTCTGTAGTTGGAATTAATTAAATGCATGTTATTTTAGGAATTTGATACTATTTCTAATTCATATTAATATTGTCTTCATGCGTGTTGCATATTTTAACCCTGGTACATTGGTTTGTTTTCTAAAAAAGAGAATTTGGAATTTGAGGCACTAACAATAAATAAATTCGTTAAACATGTTCAGTAGGTACTTCAGATTCGCACTTACATTGATATTTAATGAATTAATTGATACTACTTACCAAAATTATTATGTAGACATTGTTTAAAATCTTAACAGATAGAACTGAAACCAAATACAAGGGATACTACTTAAATTTTGGGACGTGGCACCAATGCAGTTCGCAAGACAATTGACGTACAAAATTCCTAAAAAAAAATGTTTCATGAAGGGTGTATACATAGCCGTTCTATTAAAGAACAATTTTAAAGTCAACAACACGTGGAAAAACGTGGATTTAAATCATGAACATTTTTGAGCAATAATTTTGTTTCATTGCCGATTAAAAAAGTGAAAAGGAATGTATCACTAATCTAAAAACTGGTTTCGATGATGAGGCACCATTAAAAAAACTGTTTTTCGGTGGTATCAAGAATTTAAATTCGATCGTAGTAAGCTTAGTAATAAAGTCTGTGAAGATCGACCAACCACATCAAAAACAAATAAATCAAATTTTACATGAGCACTTGGGTGTAAAAAAAATTATGGATTCCCCATAATTTAACTGTGGCTCAAAAACAAGCTCGTGCGAAATGATTCCGAGAACCAAGTAAAGGGTTCAACTCAGATCCACCAAATTTGGTGTATGACATTTTCAGTGGTGCTGAAAGTTGTATAAATGCCTATGAAACTGAAATAAACAACAGTCGACTGCATGAGTGTTTCAAAATGAAGTAAATACAAAAACAGTTGTTCGTGCTCGCAATGTTTTCAAACAAATGATCGCTTGTTTTATATCAAAAACTAGTCATGCGCCTACTATAGCTTTAGAAGACAGTAAAATTGTAAATGCTGAATGGTATAAACCCACCTGTTTGCCACATTTTTGTCTAAAGGGCGAAAAAAAATATAAAACGACGAATGCAGCTCACAAATACTACGACAAACTGTGAACTATTTGACCAATCAGAAAAATATCTCATTTTCCTTATAGTCCCGGTTTGAGTGCTAATGACTTTTTGACGTTTCCAAAACTCAAACATCATGTGCGTGATCAATAATTTTCAACACAAGGCAGCGCAGTTGAAGCGTCCAAAAGTGGAATTTTGTATATGCCGACTTCTGAGTGGAAAGAATGTTATGACAATTGATTTAGTCGCATGAAACAATGTATAGAGTGTAAAGGGGAAAGTTTTCAAAAGTAATAAAGCAATCTTTTTAATTCTAAATATATGCGTTTTCTTCTTTCCCAAAATTAAAGCAGCGGCCCTCGTATTATACAAAATAAATTTAAACCGTACCTATCCTTTGTCGTTCGAGTACGATATCTTCTAGACCAATATCCTCACGTGATGAGCTGTACTCGAATTTTATAATATAGTACGCTTTCGTGTAACATGTTTGGTTACCAATTAGGCAATATTGAGCAATTTATTAAAATTACTTTATACCCACTTGCCTTTGCGTAATTTTTAGGTTTTAGTAAAGGTAAACAAGCTATTTCAAGATTACATTATTAAAATAAGCCTTAAGGCAGTAACCTACATTGCGAAACAATGTATTTATTTACTCTCTCTACCTGTAGGTAAATTTTTATATTTTACTTTTAAATTATTTAGTTTAAAATTTTGGGTCACACAAATTTTTATTTAGGTTCAATGTTTATACCATCAAATGAGTTCAATGCATTTATTTATATTGAAATAAAAAAAACAATAATATAAAAATTATGCAATCAGGTATATCTACAATTAGAATAAAAATACTACAGAAACAGTTATACAAGAAATGCAATGACCCTTTTCGGATAGATCTCTTGAGCAATTTATAAAGAAGCAGTGAAATGAACTTTGTATACTAAGGAATGTAAGGTAGTAAGATTAATTTTATATTTAAATTAAAATAATTTTATGAAAAATGGGTTTTGTAAATTTTGTCTTTATTTCGTTATAGGCAAATGTATTAGATTTAAAACTTTTAAAACAATATCAAAAATTTAAATTATTATTTATCAATTGTGAATACTGTTGGTTAACAATTTGGCAATATTGAGCAATTTATTACGTACTTGACTTTACATTTGGGTTTTAGTAACCAAGCTATTTCAAGACTTTATTATTTAAATAAGCCCTTGTTCGCCGGACAATATATTTACTGTGCCGAGTAGTTTTACCTGGAGGTAAATGTTTATACTTTTACTTTTAAATATTTATTTTAAAATTTTTGGGTGACACCAAAATTTGTTTACGACAATGTTTGTACTATTAAGTAACTATCATATAAGTTTTATACATTTATTTAATGGAAAAAACAATAAAATAGATATATGCAATCAGAAATCATACATCTAAAATTAGAATAAAATTTCTGCAGATACCAGTTATATAAATACAACGATCTTTTTTCGAGTAGCTCCCTTAGCAATATTTTTGAAAATATGTAAACAGGTAGGTCAATAATTTTAGTTTACTAGGAGAGCTAACGACGTGGTCTTAAAAATCCAAGTTATGTTAAAAAAACAAGTTTAAACTTTAAATTGTAATCTTTGAAAATTAGTTGTTAATGTTGATAATACTATATATCTTCCTTCCGGTGAATTTCCCTTTGTCTAGTTAAGGTTTGATGGGTTTTGCAAAGCCACAAGTTATTCTATCGAACCTCGCTTAAGTTGATAAGAATCTTCAAGTTTCTTGAACTTCGTTTGTTAGTTTAAAACTTTTCCTGTTTTTATAAAATGGAAATTTATATTTTACTTTGGCATTGCTCTTCCGTAAACGTTATATGGCTGCAACTGCTGGTCAGACGTAATTTATGTCACTTACTTGAGTAGACTTTTAGCTAGTTTGTTGGAATTTACAGGCTAATATTAAAGGATCTTTCTCGAAGCTGCTACGGATGGTTAATTCATTACCGTGTTCGACAATCTAAGATGTTGCAGCGTGCGTTTTTCTAGGTTTTATCACTTTGGTGCCATTTCCTTTCCGCTGTTTAGTTGACCAATCAAACGTCTCCAATTTAAACTATTAGTTTGTATTTTTAGAAAACATTAAAGCCCCCTAAAATAACGGCGTCTATTTCGCAACCATTCCTGCTGTATTTTACTGCTTGGGTAACTTACGTAATAGATACTATAATTTTGAAGGCGGCTCTTTGCCCTTTTGTACTTTATTGCAGTCGAAGAGCTTTTCTTGTAAAATGTTTATTTGTATAAATCACTTTACTTCCCTTCAGTTTTTAGTTTACTTTTACACTAGGGATTTCTAATTCCAAATCCGCGGTTTTATAATGGTACACCTTTTAAACATTGTTAAACTTTATTTTACAATCTAAGAAACTTCGTTTTAAATTGATAGGAAGGTCCAAATTGCTTCCAATGGGTATCATTGATTTCAAGTAAGGAATAGATTTATTCCTCTCGCGCATTTTATTTAAAAATAAAATATCAATTAAAAGGAAAACGTTTATTTTCTATTAAGATGTCGCTAATAGTTTCGCCGATTAGGCATCATCAGGTAAATACAGTTTGAATTTGTACAAAAATTAATTAAATAATAAATTAAGTCTTTCTTCGTTTTAAACTAGAAATACTGTTAGGCTATTTCTATTTATAATAATTTTAGGAATTAGTTTCTTAATTTTTAATACAGGGTCTAACAACATGTTTAACATTATTTTGTTAAGCAAGTCTTATGGAAGCGATATTCGAAATACGTTCTATAACAGATGATATTATATCTAAAGTTTTTCGTTAAGGATATAATCCCAGTAACATCATATGAAGTCAGCTAAGATTGATTGATTATCAGAAAAAGTCTAAAACTATATTTTAATGTATAACCTGTTACTGCCAGTTAATATTTGTTAAACTGTAATAATTATCTTAGCAGTAATGTGAAATTAATATCAGTTTAAAGTTAAAAATAGTTTTTAATGTAAACCTTTAACGGGCAGTAATATTTTTATTCTATCAAAGACGACATTACTATCAATTTCGTTAAATTAAAGCAAACGATATCTTTCCAATTTCTTTCTAATTAAATTGTCTGCAAAGGTTTTTCCAAAATTGCGTTATATTGTAATGTAGCTTGATGAAATGAGCAATATTATTATAGATAGAAAAATAATATGAGTACAATATTAACTTTCCTATCATACAAATGCTTCCCAGTTTTTTAACTTTTAACTTTTAATATCCAGGTTAACTACATTAAATATCTCTGAATATGTCTTGTGTATAAATCAAAAATTTTGTTATTTCCATATTGTATAAAGGTTACATGTCTGTTTTATTTTTAATTAGGATCACTAATAAAATATTTTACAAAACATCGAAAAGCACAAAACGCAATCAGGAAATAAAGGAAAGGCGTTTTCAATTGAAAATAATTTCCCGTTCCCAAATGGTATTTATATTGTATGGACAGATTGTGTGGTCGAACGCCTTTATTTTCTCCTGCTTTTAACAGCAGCCGCTATTTATTCTAGCAGAGAATTCGTCATAGAATTTGAACGGGTCTGTTCTTCACATGACATTGGCGATGATGTTAGTTTGCAGCTACGTCAATTTACTGCATGGGCAACACAATGGCTTTGGCATCAATACAGTATGTCTAGGCAACCTATCAGAAATTTCCCATCTCTCTACAATGTACGTCCGCAGAGCAATCAGATCGAACATGATGTTCCTATATGTTTTCCTGACAAATAAATTTAGCTACCGCTATAATATTGTATTATTATCCTGCTTCAGCTAAGATTTATAAATCGGTGCTCCAGAAAATCAACAAAAATATACGTTAATAATGCATAGAGGATGATATACTTTGTTTTGACAATAAAACTAATTTTATTTTCACGTAACGCCAAAGTAAGGCGCACATAAAAGATATGTTACTAACAATATTTCTACCAATCCCAGTAGATTTAACTTTGATCGAAAAAACGTCGTTTGAAAAACGAGAACATCTTATCTCACTTACTCTGAAAGATCCCACACATCTATTTGTAAATGTCCAATTCTTTTGAGATGATTATTAATTATATTTTATATGGCTTGATCTGTATCGTAATCTAATATAATTCAGTAACTGGAAGTGTATTCCCTGTACATTTATATTAAACCTTCCAACATTACAAATTGGTTTACAATGAACAATTGACTAAAATACTATTTTAATGTTATAATAAAGTGTTGTTTTCATTTACAATCTACATGGGAATTTAACTAAAATTAAAAAAATTCAATCGATACATAGTTTATAAAGAATGCCCTATTACCTGGTTACTTATTGGCAAAATGATCCAAGTAAATGTAGCACTGAAAAAATTCATTTCCTAAATAAATCTTAATTATAGTTACAATTCTAAATAGACATTTATAAAATGTCTACTTAATTTGAAAAATTGCTTTAACTTTTAGCATATGAAATTTTCAAAGTAAAATTGATTCTCATTAAAATTTTCCTAGTAAATTTGCGCTTTAAAATATTTTAATATATCAATTCAATGCGCTTAAGAATTCTCAGATAACATTTCATTATTCATCCTATACTTTAAGGTTAGAATTTTTATAGCTCTAAACAAATTTGAATCAAATGCTTTTAAATAAATTAAAATATATTACTTTCTTTGAAACCTCCTCAGCCGTTATTGAGTTGGATGTGAATGTTACTATGCAACACTAATACCTGGATAAGTTAAAACGAAATATTTTGCTTACTTGTTCTCAAAATACGTAAATTAAATTTCTTCTACAATTATCTTTATATTACTAGTGAAGTTGTTTCAACTTCTATTCACTCCCCGTAAACTACGTGCTTCTAAAAGTCGTGTGGAGGCATATACTCTCTTTAGAATTAGCATAAAATACAATTTTGCTAACTAACGCTATTAAAATAGGATTTATTTTTGTGGGTTTAAGAACACTTTCCCTTTTTCTTTTGCTATATTACAATAAAGCATCAATTAACCGAACGTTAGTTAACTAAAACTTCGATCAACCAAACGACAAATGTTGATTCCACATTAAAATAAAAATATTAATTCACACCAGCATGTCTATGAATAGACAAAATTGTACGTATAAAAATTCTTAGACAATAATAATGTGAATCGGTAGATTTGCTAAACAAATGTGAAAATCCAAGGTCGTGCATAACCCTCTCAATAGAAAGCATACTTAAAATTTACATGGAAACTTAACAATTCTACCGTCAACATCCTTAAGTGAGTTTTAATACTAATTTCTCGTGAAACGATACAACTTATGTAAATTAACTTGAGAACCGCATGGTGCATCTAATCGGCAAGAAACTTTAAACTCATTGGTTTAAATTCAAAATGCACGCCACCGTATTGGATAAGCAAACTGTGCAAAGGTTATATAAATTGCAACTACCAAAAACATTCATCTTTTCCTGATTAACCAGCACTAATGAAATATCGCACGGTTACAGTGTAATCAGTGATTAACAAAGTTAATGCAGTCAAGTAAAAATTGCATTTAATTTGTTACACCTATGAACACAGGAGACAATTAGTTCGCTCTAAACCCAAAAAAAAATACTTTCTAAAGAATCGGCCTATGAAACAAACACTGCAGGCACAATTTAATAAATGTTCTACTACAATATAAAAGTTAGTTTGCAAATTACTAGAATAACTCAAATTCGGGAGTGACGCGAAACGTGAAATAAATAATTTGATACCCCTCGATTAACTAAATATTTGGAGTAAGTTAATTAAAAAGTCGCGACCAATTAATAAAATATTGTAAGTACATACGTACTTAAATAAGTAGTATATTGTATTTTACGTACATTTATATTGAGTTAAGCTATTTAAAAACAATTTCTTGATTATCCGAACATTTGATTAACCGAACTACTTCCGTCCTAATTAATTCGCTTAATAGGTGCTTTATTGTACTTCTAAAATCTAATAGAATAGAGTAATCGCTATTTAACTTTATCAAACATTTTTAATTACAAAGATTTTTATACGGGCTCGTTGAAAAGTGAAACCAGACCCTAGCAGCGAGGCTAATAAATACATCCTACCCAGGATTTGGTTTGAAAAAATTAAATCATGGGTATCTAATGTGTGTCTATTTAAAATAATGAATAAATTTAGTGAATTAAAATTATCTAGGTCACAAGTTGTAAATAATTCTGAGTTCTTAATTAACATGGATGAAAATAAGTTTTTAAAATCAGAATAGGATTTTATGGGTAGTGATGTGTGTAAACGCTTACCTAATTTTACTAATGTATCGTTTGTTTATAACTAATCACATAATAAACATTTTAAATTTTTCATACCATTTTTATTTTATTTTCTGTCCAATTATATGCTCTTTGTGTAAAATTCTTAGTCATCTCATACAATGAGCGTACATACATTTGTACTGGGGTGTATACACACACACACACGCACACGCACACGCACACGCACACGCACACGCACACGCACACGCACACGCACACGCACACGCACACGCGCACGCGCACGCGCACGC